>PITA01000943.1:0-44575 GCA_004023965.1 Spilogale gracilis
AATATTTTTCTTCATACATTTTACTTTCCAATTTTCTACAATTAACATACATTACTCTCAATCTGGAAAGGGAAGTGAAGGTAAAGAACAAGTATAATGTACTTAACCTCATAAGAAATAATAAATACAGAATTTAGGGAAAAGCTAGATGGGGACAAAAATCAAAAACAATTTGTGTATACCCTTTCAGGGTAACAAACAAAACACTTCAGTGAACAGAGAGGAAAAATTATTTCTAAGGTTCTCAAAATAAGAAAGAGTTCAATGCCATACCACTACCATCCCCTGTACAATTCCTCATTAGCTTTAAGATTTAAAAAAATGGTCAAATAAAAAAACAGGCATAGAGGCTCAGGGAAAAATATTACTCTCAAATTTCATCCCATTTATTTTCAAACAGCACTCTAAGGAACAAACCAAAAGGCTGATAAAGTCATCAATAACCCTAAGAAAAAATTCTCTAAATGATACTATTTATGCATGCCCTCGATCTCAAATATTTAAATGTGTGTTAATAGAGAAGACAGACATAAATAACTATCAAATGAAGGAGACAACAAAGTGGTTAAGTGACATAGGAGAAGTATGGAAAGATCTGTAAGATTAACTCTGAAACTGGAATAAATATATTTACATATATAAACACATACTTACACACATGATGCTGCTTTAAACACTTATATATGTACACTTAAATCACATTAAAATGTTGAAAACATCATTTCAATAAATATCTTACTGATTTTAGGATTTCTGATCTTCTTTTTGATTGAAGGACATTAATCTGAGGGAAAATACACTTGGTTAATTACCCATGCATTTATTTTAAAAACTTATCTACAATGCAATATTATAAAATTTGCTTATTCTAATAGTTTGATACTTTTCCAGAAAAGTAAATAAAATCAAAGTTCAAATATTTCACCCTTTGACCCACATTTTGCAAAAACAGTTAAGACAAACATACCAATGAAAATCTCATCTATTTTCAATTCAAAGAAAAACTGGCCATGCATAAGTCATAAATACTGTAGAGATAAAACTATCGCTTTGATAGACATTTGAATTTCTTAGAATTCCATCTTTTCCCCATCCTCCTTATTTAATTGTTCATTTAGACCCTTCAACACAGATCCTTAATGCAAATTCTCATCACTTTTACCACTACTACCTACCACCATCTTATCTTTTCTAGACTGTGGCAATAGCCTATGAACTAGTCTCTATACTCAAGGCTTTCTGTGAGTCCACTCTCCACACAGCAAACAGAGTGATCTTTTCAAGATTATGCTATGTCCAACTCAAAACCTTCCAACTTTCTTGTGTAGCCTGCATGGCCCTTTGCGATGATCACCTCTCTAACCTAGTTTTCTACTCCTTTCCCCTGTGTTCCAACCCCAATCCAAAAATACTCCCACCTCAACAGTTTCAAACTAGTTGTTCTGGCTTCATATCATAATTGTCTGCCGAGATAGGCACAAGGCTACCTGTTACCAATCAGGTCCCAGCTGAAATACTATCTCTTCAAAAAGATCTCTAAGTAGGCCCTATGTACTTTCTAGTACAAAAACCCTATTTATTTCCTTCATAGCATTCATAACTACCTTATATTTTCTTATTTACTTATGTCTTTTCCCCAGTTAAAGTATGAGCTCCATTAGATCAAGGTCTTGCCTTATTCCCAGCTGCATAATAAATATTTATTAACTAAATTAATAGACCTTAAATAATATTTTACTTAGACTAAACTTACTGGAAGATCAGTAAATTATGGAAGTTACCTTTGTGGTATCTGTCCCAACTCTAGAAATTCTTAACAAGTATTTTTTTTCTTGTCTATTATATATCAGCTTAATGAAATTAAACATTTATACAAAAACAGAATCATTCACTTTTTGCTAATATTGTCAAAAGATTACAGAATATCTTCCTTTGTGATATGTTCTTTCCACTAAGTATTCTGCCTGTTTTATGATTTTAAAGCAGTGATCAGAAAACTAAAAATACACCAAGAAAAATCCAAATAACTATGCTCAAATAAGCACTAATTTCCTTTGTATGTCTGTTTTAAGGACTATTCAGTTTTGAAAACGAAAATATTAACTTTCAAATGCTCTAAGTAAAAGCACAGGCTGCAGATAACCTATTGTTCAGACTTTGAAAAATGCCGAAGGGGCTTCTGTTTTATTTATTTATTTATGTTTGGCAATGAAAAATAGCATTTACTTGAATTAAAAAAAGTAAATTCAAATATTTATAGACACTAAAACATGACAAACTTTATAAATCTGGATAGTTATTACTTACTAAGCCCTAAAATAGCCATTTTAGCCATATGATGAAATGACACAGGAGTTCTCATCAGAAAAGTCAAATAAGATAATACTTATGGGGGACATGGGGACCTAACTTAAAACTACTAGATAAACACTAAAAGGAATAGATAATTTATTTTCCAACCACTAGAAAGAATATAACCTAGGAGGAACAGAAAAGAGGTATAACTAAATAAATATAATAAATGCTATTAAGTGCTCTAACTGCAATGCGTATGACACTATTATGACAGCAAGAACAAGAGGGGCAAGAATGACTTCACTTTGCCCGGAAAAACTTGTAAAACTGACCAAAGAACAGAGAACAAAATGGTAACAGGGCAGGTAAAAGCAATGCAAGAAAACCAATTCTGAGAACATCTTAATACTCTAGACAAGAAACAATAATGATTGGTGTTAGGGTTTCATCAAGGGTAAGAAAGACTTAAGAGGTCCACAGGACTTTTTTTTTTTTTTTTTTTTTTTTTTTTTAAGAGTGAGAGACTATGAGCCAGCAGGGGGTAGGGAGTGGGTCACAGGGGGAGAAGGAGAGGAGAGAGAAAATCCCAAGCAAGCATCACACCCAGTGCAAGGCCTGACTTCAGGGCTTGATCTTACCACCCTGAGATCACGACCTGAGCCAAAATCAAGAGTCACATGTTCAATCAACTGAGCCACCCAGGTGCCCCAATACACAGAACTTTTTAAGGCAGTTTGGTTTTTAGATATAGCAGCTGAGAATGAGAATGTCTGATGAAATTGTCCATATGAATTTCTAGGGTTGAGCGAGAGTGTGATGGCAGTTAGTTAGGTAAGGGCAAAAAGAAGCCATTTGGAAGAAGACAGTTTTCAGCTGTGGATCTAAAAGAAAAAGAGACATCTGAGAACTGTCAAGGAAATCAAAAGGGCAGAAAAGAACAGGACCAAAGAGGTAACCCTGAAAAAGAGTTTGAAAAGATGGATAAAGAAAAGAAGGCCAAGGTGGAAACTGAAAAGAAATACAAGTTAAAAGAAGTTAAGAAACAGACGCTAAACAGAAGTTAATGCAACCTGGAAGTGGTTTGAGATAAATCAAGAAAAACATATATTTCAAGAAAGAGAGTGTGGTCCACCGTTTCATTGAAACACAATAGTCAAGCTGGTTAAGAATTAAACTGTATCTGCGCGCCTGGGTGGCTCAGTGGGTTAAGGCCTCTGCCTTCGGCTCAGGTCATGATCTCAGGGTCCTGGGATCCAGGTCCACGTCGGGCTCTCTGCTTGGCAAGGAGCCTGCTTCCTCCTCTCTCTCTGCCTGCCTCTCTGCCTACTTGTGATCTCTCTCTCTCTCTGTCAAATAAATAAGTAAAATCTTTAAAAAAAAAAAAAAAAAGTACTCATCTAATGAGTAAGACCTTAGCATGAGCCATTTCAGTGCAATGGGATAGGAAGACAGCACTCATACCACAGCAGGAAGTGGAGTAAATGGGAGATAGCTAATAGGAGGTAAGAAATACAGATAATTCCATTCTAGAAGATTCTCGTTAATAAATGGAATGCATTTCATTTTTTAACTTCCCACTTACTGAATAGAAACTTTAAAAAAAAAAGTCATTTGCAAAGTTATCTAAGTAACTTTTAATCACAAATTTGCATATGGTTACTTATGTATTTTTTTAAAGACATGATCTGTGATTGCTAGTCAATAATCTCTGGGGACTTCACTGATGTTTTGTAAAAGGAGATTCAGACAACTAATTTTCTAAGCTTTAAAGCTTTCAACTCATGATATGTAGGAACACATCAAGTACATGTGAAATAATGTATGCTTTGCCTTCACTTTTCATGTCTCTCGAATCCCTTTAGAGACCTTTAACATTCAAACTGATTTCAATTACACATAGAACCGGAAGATCACCAGGCAACTTACCAAATACTGATCTCTAATCTGAAAAAACAGCATGTAATGCAAATATAAGAACACCACTTCTAGGAATATTTCTCATTTGGCAATAGGGTATTCCTTAATAGCTCTAAGAATCTACTCTAAAGAAATAATCTGAAATATGGTGAAAGATTTATATACAATGTTATTATCATTTACAATTACTGAAAATTATATTTTCACTATTGCCAGTAAAAAATGGCAACACTATGTCCGATAAGCAGTATTAATTAAACACAGCAACTCCACAGAATAAAATAAAGCAATTAGAAATGTGTTTTACAACATTTAAAAGCGAGAGAAAGCATCATGTTAAGGGAAAAGGGGAATAAATCAGAACCAAAGGTATACACATGTACACACATACATTCATGTGCATGCACAGATATATAGACAAGTGAAAAGTCTTCACAAAACATCATGGTTTAATTTTAGAGTCAAAGAAACAGTATTAGCTTTTTTCAGTGCAATCGTCGGAAAGTAAGGACATGTTTAGTAAGCATTTTTTGAAAACATACAATAAATATACCTGAAGTACATAGTCAAGGGCTATATGTCGAAAACATTTTCTTGTTGCTGTCAGAATGTTCGTGGCTTCTTCAACTTCATGCTGTTTGTTTCTTTGTACTTGAGCATTTTTTACTAGTGCATTTTCTTTTTCTTCACTGACTTTTTCAAATTGCTTCTTGGCATCTTTAAATTTTCTAAGATCTCTAAAAAATGAAAAGAGTAAAACTTCCATAAATCCTACTATGGGTGATCTTCAAACCACACTTTTAAGAAATATCATTTGTTTCTTGTTGAGGGAAATTACTGGGCCAAAGGACATGACTATATTCTTAAAACACAAACATATACAATCTTTGGTAAAAGAACTGTATACCCATAAAAGGTAATGGTTTCCATTTCAGTATTCTGAAAATCTAAAACCCTTGATTCCATTGAGCTTACATAAGTACTTTTTTCTACCAGAGAACTACGCAAAATGACTTGAAGACAAATGATTTTAAAGTAATAATAATAAAGGAGACCCGAGAAAGACTTTAAAGTCTTTGTAAGAAGCCATAAATTTTCATGCATACATTTTATAAGGACATTCTGAATACTAGTCTATTATTTAGAAAGAATCTGTGAGACATCGCTAACAGAACAATGAATTCTAAGCTACTAAACAGCAGTACGTTATGTTCATGAGATGAGCCACTTTTTATAGCTTATGACATCTATAATTTATCCTGAATATTGTATCATAACCAACTTTATCTGTGGTTTTATAGAATCTCAGTGAGGGCGTCTGGGTGGCTCAGTGGGTTAAAGCCTCGGCCTTCGGCTCAGGTCATGATCTCAGGGTCCTGGGATCCAGGACTGCATCAAGCAGGGAGCCTGCTTCTTCCTCTCTCTCTGCCTGCCTCTCTGCCTACTTGTGATCTCTCTCTCTGTAAAATAAATAAATAAAGTCTTAAAAAAAAATAATTTATAATCTCAGTGAGGAAGTAAAAAAAAAATATTGAATTATTAATGTGGGAAAGTAAAGTGTTCCTATCTAGAAAGTTCAGATATTTTTAATTCTAGTTTAATTTCATTTCACATATCAAATGGGACGAATGTAACACAAAAGGCTCACAGGTAGCAAAAAATATGCACTTTCATGATTTACTCTCATATATTCCATTATCTTCTCTTCAAAGAAAATACCAAATTGAGACAATGGAAAACTTCACCTTAACTATAATAACTAATAGTATTTCAACCACTTTTGGGGTCTGCTTTGATTTTGAAAGGTCACTAATTTATTTTTTATTTTTTAATCTGTAATAATCCTAGCTATGTATCCTGAATACAAATTTCATAGTATAATGATTCCCTGGAAGGCATTAAGTCTGATTCCCTTTAGGAGTAATTCAGGAGGAAATGTAATATACATTTCACAAAGCAAAAAAACAAAACTCCAATATTTTCAGTAAATCACAGTCTATCAAATTCCTCCCAAAAGATACCAACTCCCAGATGTGATCATTAACTGGCTGATTTTCTTTCTCTTTACTGCAATTGACTTACTCTTTAACAAAGTTCTGAAGCTGTGCCTTAATTGATCTCTGAGTTTGGTCAAACAAGATCTGAAAGAGAAAATGTAACATTAAACAATTAGAAAAGTAAACAAAAAATAATTTTCATGTAGGCTGATAAATAACACATCCTTCCACCAGTACTCAATTCTAATAACACCTATATTTCCTATTGAAGACCACATAAAAAATAACCATTTAAAAAGACACTGAAACTGATTTTCAAGTCAATTTCATCTGTCTAAAAAATAAAATTACTTCTAGTTACAGGGGAAAAATCAAATCTGCATTATCATTTAAATAGAATGCTCAAACAATAGAGCTATTTATTTCCTTGATTTTAATTCAAGCTTTGAAATACAATCTGAAAGAATAACACAAATTCCACTTCATTTATTACAGGAATTTCTTACTTTAACATATCAAAACACAACTCCAGAACTGCTTTATATCTTAGTTAGAGGTAACTCATTTGGGAAGACCTAGAGATTTAAATGTTTTACACTATTAATTCAAGTAAACATTATATAGTCCTTTAGGTTCAATGACTGCTACGATGGAGACAAGAATAAAATTTTATTCCTTGTGACAATATTTTGCCCCACTTAAATAATGCCACATATTAAACTTTAGCAGCTTTAGGTGTGGGAAATTTCACTAGGCTTGTCATGGAAATTCTGAGTACTTTGATAATTTATAGATACTCTACATTCAGAGTTTGAAACAGATGTCAGATGAACAGGCACAAAAATCAATATTCAGGGGTGCCTGGGTGGCTCAGTTGTTAAGTATCTGCCTTTGGCTCACATCATGATTCCAGGGTCCTGGGATGGAGCTGCCACACCGGGCCCCCTGCTCTGAGGGAAGCCTGCTCTCCCTCTCCCGCTCCCCCTGCTTGTGTTCCTGCTCTCACTAACTCCCTGTCAAATAAATAAGTGAAATTTAAAAAAAAAAAATCAATATTCAAAACAAAACCAAAAATATCCTGTATCCTCATTAAAAACAATCCAATTTTATTCTCTCTGAAATCTTGCTACCAAGAAAAGTATCATGGTCTTGTCTAAATACTAAACACCAATACCACACACACCCACACACATCACACCTGGATTGAGTACTACAGGATTTAAAAATATGACAGAGAGAAAAACTCATTTTCTGTAATATGTTAAACCCAAAGTATTAAATCTAAATTAAGCATAAGAGAGGAAATAATAAAGATGATCGGAAATCAGCTAAATAGAAAATAGAAAGTCAGTAACCAAAACTCAATGAAACCATAAGCCAGTTCTTTCACAAGATTTTTAAAGTTGATAAACCTCCTGTTTTTTAAACACAATTTAAGGGGTGCCTGGATGGCTTAATCAGTTAAGTGTCTGCCTTGCTTTTGGCTCAGGTCATGGTCTCAGGGTTGTGAGATCAAGTCTCACACTGGTTTCCATGCTGGATGTGGGGCCTGCCTGAGGTTCTCTCTCTCTCTCCCTCTGTCCCTCCCCCCTAACTCTAAAAAAAAAAAACTTCAATTATCAAGAAGGAGTGAGATGACAACACCACAGATTCTACAAATACGAAAAAGAATAATCAGGGGATCTGGGGAATAATTTTATGCCTATACATTCAAAAGGCAAGATGGGTGAAGTCTTTGAAAGACAAAAACTACCAAAGCTCACTCAGTAAGAAACCAGGAACCTAAACAGAATTAAAGAAATAGAAACTATAGTTAAAAACCTCCCATATCCTATAAAGTTAAAGCTATACTTACTTAAAACTTATTAGCAATCCCATTCCTAGATACTTGCCCAAGAAAAAGGAAAACTTAGATTTACATCAAAATCTGTATGCAAACATTTATAGCAATTCCATTCCTAATTGCTAAAAACTGGAAATAGTCCAAACATCCTTGAAGAAATAAACTATGGTACATCCATGCAATTGAATACTATTCAATAATAAAAAGGAATGACTATTAATGCATACAACAACATGGAGGAATCTCAATGGATTTTGCTGAGTAAAAGAAGTCATATTCAAAAGGCTACAAGCTATATGATTTCATTTATACGACCCTTAGGACAAGATAAAACTATAGGGATGAAGAATAAATCAGGAATTTCTAGTGGTCAGGGGTAGAAGGAAGGGTACTAACAAAGGAGTAAAATAGGGTATTTCTAGAGTTACTAGAACTGTCATGCATATAGACTATGGTATGGAGATCCAACCATGTGTTTGTTAAAATTCATAAAGCTAATTAATAGTACT
Source organism: Spilogale gracilis (assembly GCA_004023965.1). Taxonomy (NCBI): domain Eukaryota; kingdom Metazoa; phylum Chordata; class Mammalia; order Carnivora; family Mephitidae; genus Spilogale; species Spilogale gracilis. Next base: position 8,562 of record PITA01000943.1, read on the forward strand.
TATCACAGAACTAGAACAAAGGATCCTAAAATTTTATGGAACTACAAAAGACTCCAAGGATCCAAAGCAATCTGGCAAAAGGACAGAGGCATCAAAATTGGAGGCATCAAAATCCCAGATTTCAAACAATACTACCAAACTGTAGTAATCAAACAGTACGGTGCTAGCACAAGAACATACACAGAGATCAATGAAACAGAATAAAGAGCCCAGAAAAACTCATGTTCACTTCATCTGTAAGAATATAAGCAGAGAAAACATAGTCTCTTCAATACATACTGTTGGGGAAACTGGACAGCTACATGCAAAAGAATGAAACCGGACAATTTTCTTACACTATACACATAAATAAACTCAAAATAGATGAAAGACCTAAATGTGACACCGGAAACCATAAATATCCTAAAAGAATGCAGACAGTAAATTCTTGGACATTGGCCTTACTATTTTTCTGAATCTATCTCCAGGCAAGGGAAATAAAAAGAAAAATAAACAACTGTGACTACATCAAATTAAAAAGCTTTTGCACGGTGAAGGAAACCATCAATAAAATGAAAAGGCAACACGTGGACTAGAAGGTATTTGCGAATGATATATGTGATAAGGGGTTAATATACAAAATACATAAAGATATCATACCCAAGGGACCTGGACAGTTTAGTTGGTTAAGCATCTGCCTTCAGCACAGGTCATGATCTCGGGGTTCTGGGATAGAGCCCTGCATCAGGCTCCCCACTCAGTGGGGAGAGTCTGCTTCTCCCTTTTGCTCTCCCTCTGTGATCTCTCTTGCTCTCGCTCTCTCTCAAATAAATAAAAATCTTAAAAAAAAAAAAAAAGAACTCATACACAAAACAAACAATCTGGTTTAAAAATTGGCAGAGAACCTGGGTAGACATTTTTCCAAAGAAAATACCCAGATGGCCAACAAACACATGAAAAGATGCTCAACATCACTCATCATCAGGGCAATGCAAATCAAAATCATAATGAGCTAACTTCTCACACAAGTGAGAATGGCTAGTATCAAAAGACAAGAACAGGGGCGCCTGGGTGGCTCAGTTGGTTGGGCAACTGCCTTCAGCTCAGGTCGTGATCCTGGAGACCCGGGATCGAGTCCCACATCGGGCTCCCTGCTCGGCGGGAAGCCTGCTTCTCCCTCTCTCACTGCCCCTGCTTGTGTTCCCTCTCTAGCTGTGTTTCTCTCTGTCAACTAAATAAATAAAATCTTTAAAAAAAAAAAAAAAAGACAAGAACAAGTGTTGGTGAGGATATGGTCAACATCCCTCATGAACACAGATGCAAAATTTCTTAATATATAACAATGATATAGAATAACAACATATAAAAAGAACAACATATCACAACTAAGTGGGATTTATTCTGGGATTGCAGGATTGATTTAACGCTCAAAAATCAATGACTGTAAGTTATTGTGTTAACAAACTAAAACAGAAAAACTATATAACTATCTCCACAGATACAAAAAAAATTGATCAAATACAACATCCATTCCTGATAAAAATTCTCAGGAATCCAGGAATAGAAAGGGACTTCGTCAAATTAATAAAAGGCTCTTATGAAAAACCTACAGCTAACATATTTAGTGGTGAAAGGCTTCTTAATGGCAATGATCAAGAAAAAGGCAAGAATGTCTGCTCTCATCACTTCTATTCAACATTGGACTAGAAATCCTAGCAATGCAATCAAGCAAAAAAATGAAAAAAAGGGGGAAATATTAGAAAGGAAGAATATAAAACTGTCTTTATCCATAGGTGATATAATTGGCTATAAAGATAATACTATGGAATTTACAGGGGCACCTGAGTGGCTCAGTGGTTAAGCATCTGCCTTCAGCTCAGGTCACGATCCTGGAGTCCCAGGATCGAGCCCCACATTGGGCTTCCTGCTCAGTGGGAAGCCTGCTTCTCCTCTCACCCCCCCTGCTTGTGTTCCCTCTCTAGCTGTTTCTCTCTGTCAAATAAATAAATAAAAACTTAAAAAAAAAACCATGGAATTTACAGAAAAGTCTACTAGAACCAGTAAGTGTATTCAGCAGGGCCACGGTACAGAGTCAACATACATAAAACAATGCTATTTCTATATACCAGCAGCAACTAATTAGAAATCGAACTTTAAAAAATATTTACAGTAGCATCAAAAAATAAGAAATGCTTAGGGATGCATTTGACAAAAGATATGTAAGACTTGTACAAAAGATTACCAAGAGAAATTAAAGAAAACTTAAATAAATGGAGAGCTATACTGTGTTCATGGATTCGAAGACTCAATATTACTATGAAGTCAATTCTCAGCAAATTGATCTATACATTCAATGTAGTACCACTCAAAATCCCAGTAAGATTTTTCTGTAGAAGCTGAAAATTTGTAAAATTTATGTGAGAATATAAAAGACCCAGAATAGCCAAGTCAATTTTGGGAAAAAAGGAACAAAGCTGGAATAGCTACACTACCTCACTTCAAGGCTTACTACAAAAGCTACAGTAATCAAGGCTATTATGCTATTAGGATAAAGATAAGCAAGAAGATCAGTGAAACAAAACAGAGCCCAAAAATGACCCACACATTTCTTTAAGACAAAAGGTGCCAACAGTGCAGCGCTAGTGATATACTAGAGAGCACAGCTGCCTTCCGAAAGGTGCCAATATAGGAAAGGTAATTTTTTGAGCAAATGGTGTTAGAACAAACAACTGAAGAGCCATATGCTGAAAAAAAAATAAACCTTGACGCTTACCATGCAAAAATATAGAAAATTTAACTCAGAATGGATCACAAATCTAAACACTGGCAAAAATTTCTTGGTAGAACACAAAAAGAAAACTATAAAAGAAGACAATCAATAAATTGACAATCCAAATTAAAAACTATTGCTCTTCAAAAGATAGTTATGAAAGTGAAAAAAGACAAGTCAAAGCATGGGAGAAAATGTCTGCAAAACATTTATCTGATAAAAACATATCTGGAATACAGAAAGAACTCTTACAACCAAATAAGATTTTAAAAATCCAAAAATTTTTAATGGCCAAAAGATCTGACACTTCAGCAAAGAAAATATATTAATGGAAAATAAACACACACAAAAAGATGTTCAGCATCATTAGTTATTAAGGAAATATAAAGTAAAACCATGATTAATTTAAAAAGTGACCACAGTGTTTTGATTGCATGAAACAACTAGAACTCTCATACATGGCTGCTGTAAAATATACAGTCAATTTTGGAAAACAATTTCCAAATTTTGAGAGGTTTTCTGTAATTTCTTTGAAGAAGTTAGGGGTGCCTGGGTGGCTCAGAGGGTTAAGCCTCTGCCTTTGGCTTGGGTCATGATCTCAGGGTCCTGGGATCGAGCCCCACATCAGGCTCTCTGTTCAGCCGGGTGCCTGCTTCCCCCTCTTTCTCTGCCTGCCTCTCTGCCTATTTGTGATCTTTCTGTCAAATGAATAAATAAAATCTTTTTAAAAAAATTTCTTTGAAGAAGTTAAAATTTTTAAAATTTAACACAGGAAAGAATATTAACATTATTTTTATAAACAATAAGTTTTCTCTTCTCTTAATTTTTCTTAGCAATGTTTTGTAGTCTTCACTCTACAAATAGTTTTGTGAAAAGTTAAACATTAGCCATTCTACTCCTATTTACACAAAAGAAATAAATGCATATACCTATATAAACCTTTGCATATATTTTTGTAAGTGGCTTTATTTGTAATAGCCAAAACCCAGAAACAACTCAAATGTTCATTGCAGTGGCTTTAAAATATGTCCATGAATTCTTAACACTTCTCCCTTCAAAGGTGGAGCCTGATGCTTTCCCCTTGAGAATACGCTAGTTATAGTGGCTTCCTTCTAACAAATGGTAGTTATGGAGGAGGTGACAATGTGTGACTTTTAAGACTAAGTCATAAAAAGTATTGCAGCTTTCTCTTTGCCCTTGCTCTTGTATCACTTGTTTAGGGAGCAACCTCGTTCCATGTGGTAAGGACACTCATGCAGCCCAGGAAGGAGATAATGACAGAAAGCAGATCAGTGAATGACTAGAAATGAGGAGGTGGCAAACAATTATAAAGTGGCACAGGAAAACTTTTGGAGTGTGACTGTTATTATGTTCACAAAGGTGACAGTTTACATGGAGGTTTACATATGTCAACATGAAATTGTACGCTTTAATATGCTGGTTATATTATTCCTCAGTAACGTTGTTTAAAAAAAATCCATATATTGCAGAGAGAAAAAAAAACTGTTTCCCTGTGTAGCACTGTTATTGTTTTAAAACTATAAAAACACTACTATCTACATCCATCAAGATACAGCATTACCTAAAACTAAATTTTATATACATCTGGATGGGAATAAGAAGTATTTCAGGAAACTGACAATTATTTAGCCAACATATTTTCAACACCTCTGTCACAATGAGAAGTACAAACAGCTGTCTCTCCTACTTACCATTGCATGCCACCTGGCCAACCCACCAGCTAACCACTGCTTTTTCTTTTGTGGAACTGCTCCAGAGTTGCCCCAGTTAGTCCCACTTCCTAAATCACTTACCTCACAGAATTCACAGAATTCCTTTTCATATGCTAAAATTAAAAGCTTTACAGGACTCAGAAAGAATCAGAGGCTGAAATAAAAGTAGCCTCATCGAAGTTCCTGGAAGCCAAGTACCAAATGAAATTTGTAAGAACTCTTTCCTAAGTTTTCTCCCTTTATCTGATTTCCCCATTTTCCTTATATTGTGTTCTATTATGTCCACTAGTTGTGGATTCGGAATCAGATCTTATCCAAAGTGCTCGGTGACCACCCAAAAACTTTACCTAGGTTTTAGACCCAAAAAATTGTTTTATCCTCAGAATTGAGTACATCTCAGGTCTTCTCTTGTGTTTCTATATCATAAAACCTAGAATGGTATAATAAAGCCACAGTGAGTCATTCAGGGGATGAGAGAAGCTGCCAACACAAAAGCTAAGGTTCAATTCCATTTCTGGACATTATTATTTCTTGTGATCTATATATATATAACAACTAATCCACAATGTATCATTTGACCTATCTGCTAATTATAAAAGGATCTGACTTAAGTAAACAGGTAATAATATATGGCTGTTTAACACCAATGACTTTGGGTGCCTGGATGGCTCAGTTGGTCAAGCGGCAGACTTGATTTCAGCTCAGATCATGATCTCAGGATTGTGGGATTCAACCCCCACACTGGGCTCCACACTCAGTGAAAAGTCTGCTTGAGGATTCTCTCTCTCCCTCTCCCTGTCCCCCAAGACTCACCCTCTCATTCTCTCTCTCTCTCTCTCTCTCTCTCTCTCTCTCAAATCAATCAATCTTTAAAACCAATGGCTTATATTCAGGGTTATTCCCCATGCGGGTCTGGACCTGGTTAAAGCAACATTATCTCACCTGCTTTCAGGAAAGGATAAAAGCTGAGATGCACTTTACACATGGCAAACTACCGTACTCTAGAAAGGTAAGTAGAAGACGGGTTACACATCCATAGTTGGCACTGAAAAGTTTCCAGTTCTTACCATTTAGGTCCCATTGGTTCAAAGTATAAATTTTGTAGTTTAAAGTCTTTGTCTTCCATTTAAATATATTATTCAACTACCACAGCACTCTCTTCTATAATTCTATAGGACAAAATCATCCCTGTCCTTTCCAAAATCTATAGAAGAGTATAGGGCTATGGCTGTGGACTCACTGAATCTTCTTTTTTTTTTTAAGATTTTTTTTTAATTTACTTATGTGAAAGAAAGAGCATGAGCAAGCAGAGGGGAGGGGCGGAGGGAGAAGGAGAGAGTCTCAAGTAGACTCCCTGGCTCAATGTAAAGCCCAACCCCCCTGGCTTGTTCTCAAGAATCTAGCCAAAATCAAGAATTAGACACTTAACTGACTGGGCCACCCAGGCACCCGTGGACTCACCGAATCTTTTCATTAATCTCATTAGGCCTATAACTAGGCCAATAATAAATCAAGAGGATTCTTCTTTGCTACCATAGGAATAGGTCCCCATATACAAATGACTATTTATTATTTGTTCCTCTTTTTCTACATTCTCTGTTTGTCCTAACCTATTCATTTCTCTAAACTTTTCTTTCTCCTTTCATCCCTCTACAGCAGTGATTCTTCCCTGATTCGCCATGGGGAAAGCTATCAGAAAATATCAAAGTCCAAACTTATTGAAAAAAGATAGAATCCTTGGGGCGCCTGGGTGGCTCAGTCAGTTAAGCATCTGACTCCTGATTTCGGCTCAGGTCATGATCTCAGATGGGGATCCAGCCCCACTTCCACCTTCATGCCTAACACTGAGTCTGCTTAAGATTCTCTCCCCTCACAGCTGTGAGATCACGACCTGAACTGAAATAAAGAGTCAGATGCTTAACCAACTGAGCCACTCAGGCATCCCAATGTTAACAAGCTTTCATGGTGATTTAAGAAGTACTATTTGCTACAACAATTCAAAAATTACCAACTGCTAAAATTATTTTTTTGCTAAAATTATATTTTGTCTGACTTGCTCTGTAAAGTATTTAAATGCAGTAATTATTACTTAAAATTATGTAACTTTCCCCTTGGTGTTACCATTTGAGTCATCCAAAACTATTTTAGTCACAATCTGTTATCACTTCTTGGCTTTGTACCCACTGTTAAGTATTTCATTTTTCTTTGCCTCTTATTTTCACAAATTTTTGCTATTAATATGCTCTTATTTTTCACATATTCTCCTACATATAAGGTATGTATGATTGTTTCTTAACATCATCTCTTATGAAGTATTTTTATTAGAATACAACAGATTATTTTTTTTTAATTTTACTTCTTGATATTTGTTATTGGCTTTTGATGTTAATTAGCCAAAATCTGACTCTTGATTAAATTTCACCTATTTTAAATTATTAAAAAACATTTATTTCTGAAGATGAAATTAAATGCACATAAACTGTTGTGATGAGCATTGAGTGTTTACATGTAAGTTATGAATCACTAAATTCCACTCCTGAAACTAATATTACACTATATGGTAACTAACTAGAATTTAAATAAAAACTTGAAATAAATAAATGCACATAATCATTTAAATGGAATTGTAGGCATTTGCAGATGTTAAAACACTTTGAACTTTTGGTTTGCTGATCATATATGAGAGTAACACTTATTGCATTAACTAAAATAAATTATTTCCTATTTTATTTTTAAATGTTCATTTTATCTTTCAACATAATTTTAAAACATTTTAAGAATGCAGAAAAGTATATCCATACATATCAATTTCTGAACCTTAAGACATATCTTATTTCATTTTCATACTTAGATTTTTTAATGTTTTCCCACCATGATGGACAAATTTTTCAATAGTGCTGCAAAGTAACTACATTCAGAATATAAACACAATGATCCAAATTATCTTCTTTGACCTATCTTTTTATATCAAAGTTATTAAATGAATCAATGGTAGATGCAAACCATACAGGACTTCAACACAAAACATCCATTTCGTACAGAAAGATTTGTAAAGTTCTGCAAACACAAAATAAGAAACAAAGTTCTTTTATGAGATTAGTCACAATAATATCAGATTAAGAAACCAGTTACAAAGAAAAAAAAGAAGCTAGCTACAAGACTACCCAATTAAGAGCTAGAGCCAGATGCCTCATACAATTGCAAAATTGCACAATATATTAGCTTGCAAGGAGAATGTCAAAACTTCGTAATTTCCAAATAGGCAAAGGATATAAAAAAGGTACATTGAGTAACAGAACAGATGCATTTGACAGCATGCCAAATAAACTCAACAGTAATCACTAATTCAGAAAAAAACTTCTTTAAATAGTGTTTATTGCTGAATGGTGATTCTACATGTTTTGTTTCATTTTGTTTTTAAGATTTTATTTATTTGACAGAGAGATCACAAGTAGGGAGAGAGAGAGGAGGAAGCAGGCTCCCCACCAAGCAGAGAGCCTGATGCAGGGATCCCAGGACCCTGAGATCATGACCTGAGCTGAAGGCAGAGGCTTCAACCAACTGAGCCACTCAGGCACCCACGATTCTACATGTTAAGAACTGTGCTCAAGTTAACAGCAATGACTGAAATGTCTAAATAGAAGATTATCTTGCAAAGCCACTGATTGTTTTGGCAAAGTAGCAAAACAAACTCCTAGGGATAAAATAACTCAAAATGCTAGAAGAAAACTTTAAAACAAAAAAGATTATTATGGAGACATTCCAATGTTGCATATGATAGTGCTGTCACAATGACAAGATATAAATTTGCACTAAAAATTCATTTGGAAAACTCTGAATATCTAGTAAGACATTATTTCACAGAGCATCTCTCATAAAGTGAAAGCCTGCATACAAATATAAATTCGAAATTAAATGTCATCAAAATAATGTATGAATCTAAACAAACTACTAAAAACCTTTGGTTCATCCATTTTTAGCTTTCTGGTAAAGAAAGGATATGAGAATATCACTCTCTGCTGTTTCATACAAAACATACTGGCTGTCCAAAGGAAGAGCTGTACCTCAGTTTATAAGTTAAAAGTAGAATTCAAAAAGTTTAAGAGGAATAAATCTCAACTTGCAAATTTGGCTAATGGTAGTTACTGACTTTAAAATATGCCTTAAGTAGAATTCTGCAATCTGATGAACTTATTTCAAGCAATCCTTGGTATTTCTGACAATAAACACTAACAAATTGTGTAGATTCAGAGTGTTGGAAAGGAGGGGCTGAGAATGAATCATTAGGGAGTTTGTGCTATAATCTACATCCACAAAGAGAATTATGAAATGAAATGAAAATGAAAAATGTTCATTATTACTTTATTCAAAACCTATTAGTTTATCCAGGACAATTCAAGCATTACATATGTCAATGAAAGAAGAAAAAGAAGACTTCAACTTAATGAATAATTGCTCCTTTAAAGCACAACTTAAAGAGACAGAATTATTTAAATTCTAATTACATGGGATAAAGGAAGTCCTATTAATCAGGAGGAAAGGACAATAAACTCATGTCAATCAGGCAAAGGGCAATAAATACTCGCCTGACTTTCACCAATATGCCCACTTATGCAGATGGCATTCTCATCAATGACAATGACCAAGGATTCGAAAAGATCATCAACTTTTTTTTAAAGATTTCAATTATTTATTTGACAGAGAGAAAGAGAGAGATCACAAATAGGCAGAGAGGCGGGCAGAGAAAGAGAGGGAAGCAGGCTCCCCGCTGAGCAAAGAGCCCTATGCGGGACTCATCCCAGGACCCTAAGATCATGACTTAAGCTGAAAGCAGAGCCTTAACCCTCTCAGCCACTCAGGCGCCCCAAGATCATCAATTTTAAAATCTTAATCAGGAAGTGCCTGACACTATTTCATGCACAAGACCTATTTTTGTTAAAAAGTTATGTTCATGGAAGCTAGCTCGTTACTACTTCCTATTGAGAATCTTTTAGGTGGTAGTGGCAGAGATTAAAACAACGAAGTGTCTGCAGTCATAGAACTTAGAACAGACAATAAATTAAGTACACACATACACCCAAGAACCAGACCACATATCTATACATCATCTGTGTGCATGCACTCTCGTGTATGTGTGTATGTGTGTATGTGTGTACTTAAAAAAGAGGGAAAAAAATGACATAAAGTGACCATAGGTTGGTCAAGGAAGGCTTTGCTGAGAAGTTGTGATCTAAATAAAGTGAAGGATATTCATGGGAAGAGAAGGAATATTTTAAGGAAAACCGCAACATACAGACATGAAGGAAGAACACTCTGCACAGAAAAGATAACAAGTGCAAAGGGTCTAGGGCCTAGAACGACTTTGATATGTTGAGGGGTTCCTGGGTGGCTCAGTCAGTTAAATGGCTACCTTTGGCTCAGGTCATGATCTCAGGGTCCTCAGATCCAGCCCTGTGAGGTGAGAGTAGAGGCTGAAAGGGGGAGCCTGTTTCTCCCTCTCCCTGCTGTTCCCCCTGCTATGTGCTGTCAAATAAATTAAGTCTTAAAAAAAAAAGAAAAAGAAAAAAAGAACAGAGTCCAAGTAGCTTCAGCCAAATAGAAAGCTGATATGAGATCAGGGAATTATCAGTAAAAGTCTGGTCATAGGGCTTGGTAGACCATGGTTATTATGGATTTTACTCTGAGTGTGATGGGAAGTAGAACAGTGGAATGTTGTTAATTTATATTTTTACAGCTCTTGCTGACAGGGTGCCTGAGTGGCTCAGTTGGTTAGGCATCCAACTCTTGATTTTGGCTGGGGTCATGATCTCAGGGTCGAACCCCACATTGGGCTCCATGCTGAACGTAGAGCCTGCTCAAGATTCTCTCTGTCCCTCTCTCTCTCTCCCCCACCCAACTCACTCGTGCTCTCTCAAAAATAAATAGAACAGAATAAAAATAGAAATTAAAATATAATAATAATATAATATAATATAATATAATATAATATAATATAATATAATATAATATTTCTTCCTGGCTGCTGTATACACAAGTCATTGTAGAAGGACGAGAAAAGAAGCAGAAACAGAAGTTGGTAGGCTAGGATATAATCCTAAACAAGAGGTGGTAGTATAGTTTAGACTTGGAGGTGACAGAGAAACTACTGTTAGATTTCGGTATATTTTGTTAATATACTGAATATGGAGAATATGGAAAAAAGAAAAGTCATATAACAAGTTTTAAGGATAGAAATCATTAAGCTGCACAATAATTTGCCTGCCAAATATGTGTTTTTCCTCAGTACAATTTGTTTTTATTATTAAAGTGAAGATTGGAAAACGGCTGTCCCCGCACCTTGCTATGACCTTCCCACCTACCTCCAGATTCATCCCGTTATGTCCTCTGAAGGTGAAAACTAGGTTTGTCTAAAAAAGATTCAGAAATGCTCATGCCCACCAAAAATATTTTCAAATTATAGCCTTTATGGTTGGTGTGCCAGTTAATTGTTGGTCTTCACCACCACATCACCCTTCCATAGGCTCCTCCTCTATACGGCCAGGTACTAGAAATCTGCAAAGCTTATTTCCTAATAGCTTAATATGCCTCCTTGCATACAAAGAGGTTAGGTTTTGTCAATGGAAGCCAATGTTAGATTAAGAGGCAAGACATAGAGGAAGCCAGTTTTTTCCGCTTCTGTTTGACACAGCCATCAGTGAGCAACTGTGAGCCACACCAACTGTGAACAGCACTGGTGACCAATCTGAGCAATTTCAAGAGGACCACAGGCTGCTTGACTCTTGAGGAAGCCCCAAGAAAGCAAGCTCCTGGCTTCCTTGGCCAGGTAACAATGGCCGCATTCTCAACAGTGCAGTACTTAGGGGCCCTGGGACATACCACTTCCCCCTTTGTTTCTCCAGCCTCAGAAGCAATAGTTACTTCTCATATTTACTAATCTCTAGGTGGCATCACCTTAACTTTTTTAAACTCCTCTAGCTCTTCCAATATTTTTGTAACCAATTCACCATATTAAAATTTTTCCATCAGAAATATCCTAAATGTATGCCAACTGATAAAGAAAGGAATATCTCCTTTCACATACTGTGTTCTTTGTAACACCCTTACATACATGCTTGGCAAATTCTATTACGCCCTTCATATGAAACAATAAACGGAAAAATGAAGTGATTATTAAAATTCTTTGACAATTTCTTGACAAGATTCCAATACACAATTAATTTACTATGTGTTTATCTTAGCCATAATTTTTCACATATAAAACTAAAACTATACCAAAGAATAAGGTATTCTTATGTAAAGCAACAATATAATTTACACTTATTCATCTTTTTTAATATTTTATTTGAGAGACAGAGAGAGAGAGTGCACATGCATATGATTGGGGGAGGGGCAGAAGGAGAGGGAGAAGCAGACTCCCTGTTGAGTAGGGAGCCCTACATGGGGCTCGAACCCAGAACACTGAGATCATGACCTAAGCGGAAGGCAGATGCTTAATGGATTGAGCCACCCAGGTGTCCCAAGACTTACAATGATTTAAAGAAAATATCAGAAACAAGACTATTACAAAAGATTAACACATTATGGAAAAAACATTTAACCTCTTATGTTAATTTCAAACCTATAGCTTTTATTCCCCCAAAATTAATTCTCACTATTACATTTTTTAAAAAGTTTAAATACAAGTGATCACTTGATTTAAAAAGAAATCAAACATACTATATTCTGGCATCTAAATCCACCAGAAGGCAAAAAGAGAACTAATAAGAGGTCATCAAAAGAAACAAATTGGTCAAAATATTAGAGCTAAAACCATAAATTAGAAGAAACTGAAGGAATAAATCTCCATGATCTGGGATTTGGTGATGGATTTTTGGATATGACCCCAAAAGCAGAAGCAACATAAGGAAAAACAAACTAAATTTCATCAAAATTAACTTTTGTGCAAAGGACAATATCGAGAAAGTAAAAAGACAACTTATAGGGAGAAAATATTTATATATCACTGATATGATAAGAGTTTAACATCCAAAATATACAAAAAATTCAATTTTAAAAATTCCAATTTTGGGGCACCTGGGTGGCTCAGTTAGTTAAGCGACTGCCTTCAGCTTAGGTCATGATCCCAGAGACCCAGGATCAAGTCCCACGCTGGGCTCCCTGCTCTACAGGAAGCCTGCTTCACCCTCTCTCACTCCCCCTGCTTGTGTTCCCTCTCTGGCTGTGTTTCTCTCTGTCAAATAAATAAAATCTTAAAATTAAAAAAAAAAATCCAATTTAAAAATGGTCAAAGGAGTTGAATGGGCAACAATGATAAGGATGACAGAAGATCTACACATGGCCAAAAAACACATGAAAACATGCTCAACTATATTAAGCATTAGAGGAATGCAAATCAGAACTACAGTGAGACAATACTTCATACCTATTAGGATAGCTATGATCAAAAAAATGGAAAATAATATATGTTGACAACGATGTGAAAAACTGGAACACTGATACATTGCTGGCAGAAATGTAAAATGGTACAGGTTCTATGAAAAATAATTTAGTGGTTATTCAAGAAGGAAGTAGTATAGAAGTACTGTATGAACCAGTAATTCCACTTGTGGATATATACCCAAAAGAACTAAAATTAGGAACTGAAGCAGATGCTTATACATGCTAATTTTTGTACAGATAAAATCTGAAGTACAATTAAATTATCAGATAACTTTATCCTTAATTTGTTGACCAAAAAAGAAAATCAAATAACTTAACAACCAAAATTAGCAGAATTTAAATAATATAAGTGTTGATACTCTTGTTATAAACAGCTGCTAATAAATTTTGAAGCACCAATTATATGACAGCCATATATTTTAAGCTTTTAAAAAAATAATAAGAAGTGATAACACAAAATTAAGTCAAAATAGATTAAAGACTTGAATAGAAGACCAGAACCCATAAAACTCCTAGAAGAAAACAAGGCAGTAAGCTTCTTGACATAAGTCCTGGCAATAATTTTTTTGGATTTGACACCAAAACAAAGGCAACAAAAGCAAAAATAAACAAGTGGGACTATATCAAACTAAAAAAATTCTGCACTGCAAAGGAAACCAACAACAAAGTGGAAAAGCAACTTACTGAATGATAGAAAATATCTGCAAACCATCTAGCTAATAAGGGGTTAATATAAAAAAAAAAGTCAATAGCAAAAAAAAAAAAATCTGATTTAAAAAGTGGGCACAGGGTCTAAACAGACACATTTCCAAAGAAAACATGCAGATGGTTGATAGATGAAAAGATGTTCTACATCACTAATCATCAGAGAAATATAAATCAAAGTGCAATGAGACACCACCTCCTCCTAGTTAGAGGCTATTATCAAAAGGACAAGAAAAAATAAAAAAGACAAGCAATAACAAATGTTGATAAGGTTACAGAGAAAAGAGAACCCTTGTGCACTGTTGGTGGCAATGCAAATTGGTGGAGCCACTATAGAGAACAATATGGAGGTTCCTCAAAAAATTAAAAGTAGAACTATCATATGACACAGCAATTCCATTTCTGGGTATTTTGCTTTCCATTTCTGGATATTTTTCTTCTGGGAGAAGAAAGCAAAAACACGAACTTAAAAAGATATCTGCACCCCCATGTTCACAGCAGCACTATTTATAATATCTAAGATATGAAAACAATTTAAATGTCCATCAATGGATGAATGGAAAAAGATACAAATAGATATATATGTATATATACAGATACACATAATATGCAATACTACTCAGCCATAAAAACATAATGTACAGCATGATGACTATAGTTAATACACTCCTGCAGGGGTGCCTGGGTGCTTTAGTCAGTTAAGCATCCAACTCTTGATTTCAACTCAGGTCATGATCTCATGTCTGGCTCTGAGCTCAGTGCAGAGTCGGCCTGTCCCTCACCCTCTGCTCCTCCCCCACCCTCAAATAAATGAAAAAAATATTTTTAAAAATAATAATAATACTGTACTGGACATTTGAAAGTAGGTAAGAGAGCAGGTCTTCTCGTGATAAGAAAAAAAGTTTGTAACTATATGTGGTGACACATGTTAACTGGAGTTTACTGTGGCAATCATTTTGTAATATATGCAAACATAACCATTACATGAAATCACTGTACACATGAAATTAATATGTTAATTATACCCCAATGAAAATTGTTTTTAAGAGAAGTATATAACTTACAAGCTACTACATTTTCAGTAAACTCTTACAAAATGTATAAAGGAATTTCCTGACATTCTAAAAGTAGCATATATCCCTTAAATCTTTCATTGTTTTCTTATTTTGGTTTTAGGTTTTATTGCATTGGTTAGGATTATAAAAATAAATGTTCTATTGTAGAAGGGGCCGAGATGCCCTTCAACAGACAAATGGATAAAGAAGATGTGGCCCGTATATACAATGGAATATTATGGAGCCATCTGAAAGGATGAATACCCAACATTTGCACCAACATAGATGGAACTGCAAGAGATTAGGCTAAGTGAAATAAGTCGAAGAGAGAAAGATAATTATCATATGGCTTCATTTATTTGTGGAACATAAGGAATAGCATGGAGGACATTAGAAGGAAGGGAAAAATGAAGAGGGGTGGGGATCAGTAGTGGAGACAAAATATGAGAGACTATAGACTCCAGAAATCAAACTGAGGGTTTTAGAGGGAAAGATAGTGGGAGAATGGGTGAACCTAGTGATGGGTATTGAGGGCATGTATCAAATGGAGCACTGGGTGTTTTATGCAAACAATAAATCATGGAACACTACATCAAAAATGAATCATGTATTGTATTGTGACTAACACAACATAATAAATAATGTTCTTAACAAATAAAAACAAAAAACAGCATCTTTTGCCCTCATGAATAACTAGAATAAAAGTCCTCAAATCTTAAAGGCACATACAAATAGCTCAAAGAATACAGCAGTCTTCAATACTGGCTACTGATTAGACAAAGGGGATATATTTGTAAGTATCTTAAAAGAAATAGCTAAATTTAGAATAATGGCATTTACTTCTTCATTCTTAAAATAATTCCTTAAAACTCACAAAGCTACCATTTAAACAAAAAAGATAATTTTCATGGGTATCTACTTCATTGATATTAAGTTCACTATATCAGAATGAGAAATAAAAATTCTCTCTCTCATACACACAAAGACACACACTCAAATACACACATTTTAGATCCATCAACTACAAAGATGGCAAATCAAAGTTACAACTTAAGTAATTTTATAAGACTGCCATTCAAGGAAAGTACTAAATATTTACATGGTCATAGTAATACCTACTTACTGACACTTACTGTGTGAAAATTTATCATTTCTTGAAGACTGTCAGAAAACTTGGTCAAGCTCGTCTATGAGAAAGATACCAAAAGAAAACGCAAATCATTTAAGAGCCATGAAAATAGGTCACAAAAATGTTACTTCTGTGTTTCTGACAGAAAGATCTAGTTACATTGTAAACAATAACATTTACTTCCAAGGACGATTTCATGGTTTTGCCTCATGGGCATGCTCTGCAAAGAGGAGAAATGTACATGTAGTAGGTAGCATAAAGCCCAAGAATAGGCAAAGAATTAGTACTATCATATCAATAGGAGTAGGCTAACAAAAATAATGGCACATATAAACCTAAAGGTAAAATTGAGTGTATCAAGACTGTGCCCATTTAGACAATCTTGAATCAAATAATCATCAGAGCATGTCCATTACCTAATTGGGCATTATTCCTCATGGAAGAAATATCATAATACCACACAGTACAGCAAGGGGTCTAAGTTAACCCAGCACAGGTAGCTAACAAGAACTTTCTTATGCAATCCCATACATACAGTTACATATTGTTCTTCAGATTTAAATGCTCTCTGCTTGCCCTGTAAGCTCCTACTAGTAAGCATAGTCCTCCTCTCCCTGCTCAGGTTCTCTTGTAGATGATTCCGCTCACCTAGCAGAAGTAAATCTATATTCACAATGCAAATCACATCAACTTCTAGCTATACTAGAAAAAAGGATTATAGGTAGGTGATAGTTATTCTATTCCTAAATTTAAGGACCACTATAACTACTAATAAGGTAAATGGATGCACAGTTTTTTAATATTTTGTTTAATTTATCATATTAACTAATTTTAATAATACTAACCTCAACTACAGCATCATTACTAGAATATTGTGCCAGGTCTCGAATCCCATTCATGAACTGTTTATTCGCAACACAAAAGGCCTTTCCGGTATCAATCATCACAATACAAAGTTTCACAAGCTGAAAAAGAAAAACATTACATCAGGTTGAAAATAATTATATAAATTACTTAGTTAAATAAGTGTTAGCAACAGTTACATGAGTTAGTCTAGTTAAGATAAATTATGGTTCATCAATAAAACCAAAATAGACAAACAGAAATTGTTCTTTTTAACTGACTTGTAAATTCATAAGAGAGTTATATTAAAAAGTTGACCCTTGGGGTGCCTGGGTGGCACAGTTGGTTATTGCCTGCAACTCAGGTCATGATCCTGGAGTTCTGGGTTCGAGTCCTGCATCAGGCTCCCAGCTCCACGGGAAGTCTCCCTCTGACCTTCTCCCCTCTCATGTTCTCTCTCACGCACTCTCTCTCTCTCAAATAACAAATAAATAAAATATTTTTTCTTAAATTGGCCCTTTAGGACCCAGAGGCTGGATGGTAACAACAAACAATTTTATCAAGTCACATTCAACCTCATTACTCCATAAAAATTTATTAACCACCTCTTAGAAGAATAGAGAGCTTCAAGCAGAACAAGCAGTACATTAAAAAATATTTACATTTAAAAAAAAAAAACAAAACCTGTGTTATATTGGAGGAAAAGGGAGTAAACTGTTAGGTTGGGTTGGTCATGCTAGGCATTTCAGTGTCAATCTATCAAACACAAACATCTGAATTGATTAATCAACCCTATTTCTTCAATGCCACTATTTTAGGCATTGTGATAGCCTTAAAATTTAGACTTTCATCTTTCTTTCTCTAAAATTCTTTTTCTCCCCCCTTCTTTTTTCTGTTCCTTATTTTCCTCCTTGCATTCAAACACAGAACATTTTTTTAAACAAATAAAATCTTGGATGAATACATAGATTTTTTTTTAAAAAGTGGAGAATGGAAGGATACTGAGGGGGTAATGGTGGGGCACCAAGAAGAGGGTAAAGGGCCAAAAAAATACTAACAACAACAACAACACCTTTAGAAAATATCTAAAGGACCTCAGGAGTAGAATTCAAAACTGTTACCCTAGGGCCTAGAAGAACAGAAATTAAAAACATACTGTCTGCTCTCAGAAGCTCTAATTCTAACCAGCAGACAAGCAGATAAATTCTGTACAGCACAAACACAACTGCTATGCATGCCAAAGCCACACATGATCGAACAAAGGAAGACTATCTAACCAGGACTATGGGCATCAGGGAAGGATTCCTGGAAAAGGTAACAATTAAGAAAAGCCCTGAAAGACCAAAAAAATTAGCCAATCAGACAAGAATAAAGGGAAGATACTACTCTAGGAAGAGCATGTACTAAAGTAAGGCCCAGAAGCTAATGGGCAGGGTAAACCAGAGGCACTAAGTAGCCTAGTGCAGTGTGAAAAAGTGGGCATTAAAAGTGTGATGTCGAAAATGCATACAACGGCCAGATAAGGACAAGCCTTTGTGTGCAATGCTAAGATGTTTGTATTTTATATGAAAGGAAAGAGAAAACAAGTGAAGCCACTAATTGATGAGTTCACCAGAGTTCCACCTTAGAATGATGATCTAAAAGGAGAAAAAGTAAAGACAGGGGAAATAGAATAAAGAGAAGGGGATTTGACCAAAAACCATGACAGGCTCAATTAAGACAGCAAGCAGGGAGAGAAATGGGGAGAGAAATTCAAGAATTATAGTTGAGTACCCTTATATAGTACAGTTATGCAGACTGTGTCCCACAAGGGGGGGGAAAATAGGGAGCTGAAATCCAGCCTGAGCTCTGCTTACCATGGGCTACATCTGCTAATTCACACAAAGACACATTAAACTGGCCAGCAAAAGACTCTTCTTTTCACTGTGTTAGGCCTATGAGGTGGCCCCGAACTATACAGGCCTGTGATATAAGCCCAGTGGAAAGCGGGATCAAGCACGTGAAAACAGATGTATGAAACTCAAAAAAGAGGTGTGTGCTGTAGATACAGACCGAGGAGTTGTCAGTGCAACAGTGTTGTCAGCGCTACGGTGCCACATCCTACACAGAAAGTAGAGGAAAGAAACTGCAGAGTGAAAACCTCACAAAGGAAACAAGAGAGGAAGAGGAAAAGTAGGAGAACAAGCAAGAGAACAATTTCACCAAAGTAAAGAAAGAACTAAGTATTAAAAGATGGATGATGAATAGGTTGAAAAACCGTAAAAGCCAAATTTTAAAAATGTCTATTGAGCTTGGTGACAAAGTCACCAGCACCCCTGGCAAGAATGATTGTAAGAGAAATTGACTGGAGGGCTGTTAACAGGATGACAGTGAGTTATGAACTGCAGATGAAGAAGGCAAGATGCCTGATCAGTATTTCCCAATATATATTCTACAGAATACCCTACAAGAACATCCTACACCAAAATAAGGATCCTGTGACAAAATAAATCTGGCAAACTCTGGGTTTAAAGAGCTATATCGATTTCTTTATTGCTGAAATTTAAAGAGTTTTTGATATATTCATATATGTTGTGAATCCTAGAAGAGTATATAATATATAGCGTTCTCAAAACTGTTTCACATGGATTTCTCTTCGGAGGAAGCATGCTCACAGAAACAACATTCCAAAAACTCACTGTGACAAATGCTGGCAGAGATCAGTCTTTTTTTTTTTTTTTTTTTTGGAAGATTTTATTTATTTATTTGACAGAGAGAAACAAAGCTAGAGAGGGAACACAAGCAGGCGGAGTGAGAGAGGGAGAAGCAGGCTTCCCACCGAGCAGAGAGCCCCGATGTAGGGCTCCATCCAGGGAATGCGGGATCCTGACTGAGCCAAAGGCAAACGCTTAACAACTGAGTCACACAGGCACCCTGGAGATCAGTCTTTTAAAGAATTTGAAAATTATAAATAAATAAATAAATAAATAATTGCAAAAAACAATGTCTTAAAAAACAGAAAAACGAATTCTAAAATTTATGTGGAGTAACCAACATGTAAGAAGAGGGGAAAAAATGGAAAATGAGTAATGAGATGGGAACATTAGTCTTAGATATTATAGAAGTGCAGGGGTGCCAGGGTGGCTCAGTTGGTTGAGTGACTGCCTTCAGCTCCGGTCATGACCCAGGATCGAGTCCCACATCAGGCTCCCTGCTCGGTGGGAGGCCTGCTTCTCCCTCTCTCACTCCCTCTGCTTGTGTTCCCTCTCTGGCTGTGTTTCTCTCTGTCAAATAAATAAAATCTTTAAAAAAAAAAAAAGAGAGAGAAAGAAGTGCAGTAATTACAATTCTGGTAATGGACATGAACAAACAAATGGAACAGAATACAGAGTCAATAAGCCGATACAAATATGTAGTACTTTGCAGCCAATGGGGGGGAAAGTAACCCAATGACATAGGGACACTAGAATCTAATGGAGAAAAAATAAACCAAATTCAATTCCAAACTCTCCAATTAATTTCCCATGGAATAAAGATTTAAACAGGAAATATTAAATCAGAAAACAAAAACAGGAGGTAATATTCTTATAATCTCAATGTAAGAAAAGTCTTTCTGATAAAGTTGCAAAACTCAAAAGTCACAGAAAAAAAACAAGTCAACTGCAAAAAAGTAAAAATTTCATGGCATCTAGGTGGCTCAGCTGGTTGGGTGTCCAACTCTTGATCTCAGGGTCATGAGTTCAAGCCTGGCATTTGGCTCCACACTGGGCATGGAGTCTATTTAAAAACACATAAATAGGGGCGCCTGGGTGGCTCAGTTGGTTAAGCGACTGCCTTCGGCTCAGGTCATGATCCCGGAGACCCAGGATCGAGTCCCACATCAGGATCCCTGCTCGGTGGGAGGCCTGCTTCTCCCTCTCTCACTCCCCCTGCTTGCGTTCCCTCTCTGGCTGTGTTTCTCTCTGTCAAATTAAAAAAAAAAAAAAAATATATGTATATATATATATATAAAAAAAAAAATAAAACAGTTTTATTAGGGGAAAAAAACAACAAACTTAGTCAAAAGACAACAACATGGGAAAACAATACCAGCAACAAATCATAAGGGACAAATTTCCCTGCTATAAGAAGAGGATATAAATCATTTTTTTTTAAGATTTTATTTATTTGATAGAGACACAGCCCAGAGAGGGAACACAAGCAGGGGAGTGGGAGAGGAAGAACCAGTCTTCCTGCCAAGCAGGAAGCCCGATAGGGGGTTTGATCCCAGAACCCTGGGATCATGATCTGAACTGAAGGCAGACGCTTCACAACAGAGCCACCCAGGCGCCCCGAGGATATAAATCGTTTTTGAAAATCAAACCAAAAGCCACTAGAAAAATAATGGCCAACTGATTATGTACAGATAATTCCCAGTAAAGAAAATTCAAATACATCCTATGCCTATAGGAAAAAATCCAATCTCATTCATAGTAAAAGAGTATTTTTACTAAGAGTAAACTACTATTTTTTTTTTTTTACAGCATAGCAAAGATCAGGGACGCCCTGGTGGCTCAGTCATTAAGCATCTGCCTTCCACTCAGGTCATGATCCGGAAGTCCCGGGGTGGAGCCCCACATCGGGCTCCCTGCTCAGCCTGCTTCTCCCTCTCTCACTCCCCCTGCTTGTGTTCCCTCTCTTGCTGTGTTTCTCTCTGTCAAATAAATAAATAAAATCTAAAAAAAAAAAAAAAAGAATAGCAAAGATCAAAAAGTTTGTTAATTTGTTATTTTAGAGAGGGTCGGTATGGGGAAACAGGCCCTCATACATTTATGAGGGGAGGAATGTGAACTGGTACAATTTCTATGTAAGACAATTTAGCAAGGGCTATCAATATTTTAAATACATACCCTCTAACCTAGCAATTTTATTTTTAGAAAATTATTATAAAGTTACATTTTCACATAAACCACATGACATATGTGAGAGCATGCACTGCAGCCACAGTAAAATACAGGTAGCAATCTAAGTGTCTATCAGTAGGCAACCGGATAAGTAAATTATGATATATCCATGCAACGAAATACAATTCAGTCACTAAAAACAACATGGCAGATCAATAATTAATAACAAAAAATAAAATCCAATATGTGTTTTTACAAAAAGCAAACGTAAAACAGTGTTAATATTTTTGTTATAGTGGACAAAAACACAAATATCTACAATCTTTTATATGCCTAGAAAACTTCTGGAAGGGCACAAGTGTTCTCCTCTAGGAAAGAGACTAGAGGATGACTAATTTTTAACTGGGTACACACTTTTGTATCTTTAAGTTTATATCACATACGAGATATTACTTATTCAATAAATAAAATAATTTAAAAATAATTTAAAGTCTCCATGGTAACGGAAGGAGAGAAGTTAGTAGTGTAACATCATGGTTACAAATAAAGGGTTGTGGGTTAAGTGAGCTTAGCTTCAAATCCTGCTGCTGTACTTAACTATCTAAATGATCCTGAGTGGCCTTAACCTCAGTAACCTTAAGTTTCTTCTGTCTGAAATGATCACAATGGTACCAAATCATACAAGGTTACCATAAAAGAGTTAAGGTATACACATAAAGATCTTAGCACAAACCATTACCGGCACACGGTAATTACTCAAGATTTATGTATCCTTGTCAGAGTTTTCTTATTTGCTTTTGGTTTTCTCTCTTATTTTTTGTTCCAAGAAAACTTGAACATTTTTTACTTAAAAAGAAGAGGTGGTAGAGAAAGATGGCTGAAGCAAAATCCTGATAAGTTAGAATTTGGAATTACATAGGAAAAGGAATACTTTTATCATTCAAATGGGAGGAAAAATGGAAAAAGAGAACATATTCTAAATTTCTAGATTAGGAGCAAGGAATAAAAGTGTTCCCACAAAAAGGAAGATAGAATCAAAGTCATCTATTAAGAAAGAAAAAAATGATAAATCATGAGAAAACAAGTGTAACAGCTATTAAAGATAACAAGATAAACTGAATAAATCCTGGAAAATTTGTTTTACATCAAGAATTCCAGTAATGTGTAACTCCACCAGTTGATTTCACCAAACAATTGTGTAACTTCTCCTACAGGGCTTTATAGATATGACACAAAGAATACAAATGATTAGACCAATACAGTGAAAATTCTATGGAGCAAGTGTTATGGAAGGGAAATGAAGGCCTCCAGAAGAAAAATACGCTAGAGTAAAATTAAGAGTAGACTGAAAGAGTTCATAGCAGTATTGTTCATACTAGTCAAAAAGTTGAAATGGCCCAAAAATCCATCAAGTGATGAAGGGATAAACAAAATGTAGTATATGCGTACAAAGGCAGACTACTCAGCCATAAAAAGGAAATACTGGAACATGATACATCATGTACAAACAAACCTTAAAAACATGTAAGTGAAAGAAGCCAGTCACAAAAAGCCAAATTATGGTTCCATTTGAAATATGAAATGTTCAAAATAGGCAAAACCACACAGACAGAAAGAAAATTAGTGGTCGCCAGAGGATGTAGGGAGAGAATTGTGTATGACTGCTGACTGGTACAGAATTTCTCTTTAAGGTAATGGAAATGCTCTGGAATTGAGATAGTGGTGAGGGTTGCAGAATACTGTGAGTACACCGAAAACACAGAACTGTACACTTTAAAATGACGAATTTTACGTCAGGTGAATTTTATTTCCAAAAATTACCCCCCCAAATGCACTGAAAGGGGATTTTAAAAGGGGTCTTAAACATCAGACGTTTATAGACTGAAAGACTAGAGAGCTAGCTAAGTTTGCAGAACAGAAGTGGGAATGAAATGGGAACTGGAAAGGCTAGAGTCTCAGGTAAGAAAGAGATCAGCATTCCAGATTTCTAAGATGAGAACTCTGAATGGTAAGGCACAGCTATGACCATGAAAACAGGTATCAGAATTACAACAGAGGTCACTATCAAAGGAGTAGGAGAGATAATGGAATTGTCATATAGCTAAGCCACACATACACGGCAGCTATGCCGGAAGGACTGACTTTGGTGACAGAAACTTTGCCAGCTAGTAAACTCCTTATTAGATGACACTGATGACAGGTATAACTGAATAATATAAGCCTACAAAGAGGGAAGATTCTTACCTAAGAGTGTATGTCAAGTTAATCAAAATTATCAAACTAGTAGCCCCAATTCATTTAAAAGTTCTTTTTTTTTTTTTTTAGATTTCATTTATTTGACAGAGAGAAACACAGCCAGAGAGGGAACACAAGCAGGGGGAGTGAGAGAGGGAGAAGCAGGCTTCCTGCTGAGCAGGGAGCCCGATGTGGGACTCGACCCCGGGTCTCCGGGATCATGACCTGAGCCAAAGGCAGTGGCTTAACCAAATGAGCCACCCAGGCACCCCTGAAAGTTCTTTTTACTAAGTGATTTATATGTCATAGGCGGTTTTCCAGGTGATGAGAATATAAACAATTTATCCCTTGACTGTCCTTGAGTAAGTAACAACCTCTCCAAGTTTCATTTTTCTCATGGGCAAATTGGGTGTAATACCGACTGCAACATTGTTGTGACAGCTGGAGATAAGTAAAACTTAGCACTTCATACATAGTAAGTGTGCATCAAATGAGGGTTGTTTTTTTTTTCCTTCAAAGACTGTCTTCAAGGAACTAATACTTTGTTGAAAAGGCACCACCATTAGCATTTCTTTAGAACTTAACATGTGCTAAGAACCATGCCAAGCATTAACATATACAAAAATACCTTATTCTCATTAATAACCCTATGAGATAAATACTCTAACTTTACCCTTTTTGGAGGTGAAGCAACTGAGGCATAGGAAGGTTGAGGAACTTGCCCAATGCCAAATAGCCTAGTAAGTGGTAGAATCAGGTTCAAATGCAGGCAGTCTTACTCCAGAGGCTTTGTGTTCTTAACTATTAGACCATGCTACAATCCAAAGACTACAATAATATTATAGTAATTTAAATGTAAGTGTGTGAAGGGGGGAAGAAGATGGCAGAAGGCCAGGTGACCGCATTTCAGGGAGTTCCCTGAAGTGAGCTCAATTCCTGCAAAAAAAACACTACAGGACCACTGTGAACACCCATCAAATCAGCCTGAAATGTGATATTTTGGGCTTCTGGATCACCACGGGAGACAAGGACCATCAGCAAAAAGGTAGAAACAAGTGAGAGCGACCGGAGGCTTACCCCCAGAGACAGGGGTGTGGGGGAGGAGGCCCACAGAGCTGAACCACTGAAAGCAAATACCCAAGCATGAAAGTGCTCTGTGCTGGGGGAATAATAGCAGATTACAGTCTGATTCAGGGCAAGACAGAACCAGGAACGCAGCAGAGCCGGTGGCAAGGAGATTGTTTTTTCACGGCGGCAGAGGGGAGACAGAGATCCACAGGGAGAGGAAGTGCCCCGCGGCTCGAGGGAACTTAGAGGGGCTGGGGTGCGGAGTCTACTCCCCCACTGCTTAAGCCAGAGGAGCAGGGTTTCGCAGAGAGCAGGAGTGCCCTGTGTGGCACGGGGTATCTCAGCAAGAGCGGCGGGCGTGGAGTCTATTTTTCTGCCGCTTTCTTTTTTTTTTTCTTTCTTTCTTTTTTCCCCTTTCCTCCGCTGCTTTTCTCTCCCGCTTCTCCCCACCCCGACAGCCGGGCGCGGACCCCCCAGGGAAGGCGTTTTTGCAGACTTGCATGGGACCTGTGGAGCCACGGGTCCCTTGGCACAGACAAGGTCGCGCGATCCAAAATCAGTTGTGGTTTCGAGGTGTGAAAGTAAAGCGACAAGCGGGGGTTTGGGCAGAAATCAATCCAGCATCTGCGCCTGCCCAGCTGCGACAGGCTGCCAACAGGGAGGCAGGAAAGAGCCTCTCTCTGTGTGTAGAGGCTCTCTCTGGGAAGGAGGTCTGGGCACAGACATCTTGCTCCGACCTGACTTCCTCAGCAGCTGAAAAAGGACATAAAAGAACAACGCTCCGCCATCAGAACTGTAACCTGACAACCTGGTGACCACTGAGACCAGTCTCTAATAAGGGGGCAGAGACACAGCCCAGGTAGAAGGGACTGAAAACAGCACGGCAGGCCCCGACCCCAGAAAGCAAGCCAGAAGCACAGGAGGACAACACTCAAACTGTAAAACCCCAACATCGGGGGGAAAGGCAATTTATTCAACACCTGGTACTGACTACAAGTACCAAAAGCCCTACACTTTATAGATACAGTATTCCACCTTATTTGCTTTTTTAACTTTTTTCTATTTTTCCTTTTAAAGCTTCCATTTTAAACGTAAAAAGACATTCTCATGGTTTTTCTTCGTTCAATTTTTAACCCACTTTTTATCACAACGTGATACTCAATACAACACCCCATAACATTTTTTTTACCTTGAAATTTTTTCAAACACATTCCTGTATTTTCTGCTGTCGTTGTTGCCTCTTATTTTTGTTTGTTTTCTGTTTTTCCCTTTCTTCTCTCTTCTTTCCTTCATTTTCTCTTTTACATATACATGTAGTTATAAGCTTCAAGTTAATCCCACATCCCTATTCAATACTACCCCTATATACAACCAGTTCTAATCTCCCTATATACTTAGGAAGTGGGCTCCTCCAACAAAAATAACAAGACAAACTCGGGAGCATCTGAAATGCATTCCTTGCCCACAAGGAGTGTCTGCCCTCACCTTCCCACTCTAGTCTGTCAGTGTTTCTGTGTAATTGTCTTTGCTTTTGTATTATATAAATACCTGGTGGTGGGTATTGGGGGCACCTATTGCGTGGAGCACTGGGTGTGGGGAATGAGGAATGAATCTTGGAACACTGGGGGAAAAAAATTTAAGTAACAATATAAAAAAAGAAGAAAATAAATAAATAAATAAATAAATAAATAAATAAATAAATAAATAAATGTATGTAAGTGTGTGTAAGATAGAATGCAATACAAGAGAAAAAGCCTAAGTTTGGTAGTACTTGAGCTGTGATTTAAAGAATATCTGCTTAACACAGAGGGAACAAGCATTCCAGTGAGAAGATGCAACACATACAGAAATTACATCTAGATGGCCATGATGATGCTCTATGGTGCTGTCAATGCCATATTACCTGGCAGAATGGATAAATCACTGAACCCAGGAGAACAATGCCACTCATGAAGCATTATTCTCCACAAGCAGTGTAACTATTGGTAACATATTATAAGCTAAATAAATAAGAGCTAGGTCATCAAGCTAGTTTAACCTGTTGGTGGCATGATTTACAATAATACTACAGGCAAAACTTGCCTTGCACAAAGTTATGAAATCACTAAACTAATCTTGGGCAACCCTTCCCCTCCACTAGTCCTTCAATGTCACCACCTTCAATAACAACCATTTCTTCCTCCTCTCTGGCTCTCCTCTCTGTGCTAACTCCTCAAAATTCTAAAACGAAATGAGAGATACTAACTTCAGAATTTGAGAGAGGTACATTTTATAAGAAATCAAGATCTTAAACTAGAGAAATACAAAAGTAACTGTAGACCTTCTATCCAGGTGGAAGATAGTATTTTTTACAATGTCAAATATTTCCATGATGCCCTTATTAGTCCTTTGGGTAATAAATACTCCAGAAAGGGCTTAGAGATCTTAGTACTGATTGCTAATATTTTAGTAACTTGTTTTAAACTTGAATCTTTTGGCTTTAAGACTCTACCAGTCTCCGAACTCCAACCAAATATGACACGGAGAGAGGGGGAGATGCTCATAAAAGCAAAATCAGTAACAAAAATGCTGTTAGTGGATTCTATCCGTTTAGATACTTAAAATTTTGAGTACCCCCCATGAACACAAAAAATGTTTCATATGACTTACATGTAGTTCTACCCAGAAAGAATAGATACCATGATTAGACTATTCAATGATTCTTTTAAAAGCCTTGTCTTTCAAAGGCGCCTAGATGGCTCAGTCACTTAAGTGTCTGCCTTTGGCTCAGGTCATGATCCCAGGGCCCCAAGATCGAAGCCGAGTCAGGCTCCCTCCTCAGCAGGAAGCCTGCTTCTCCCTCTCTCCCCTGCTCATGCTCTATTTCTCTCTCTCTCTCTCAAATAAATAAAATATTTAAAAAAAAAAAAAGCCTTGTCTTTCTACATAATCTCTCCTAAACCTACCAGAAAATCAAGACCACATTTCTGTTGCCTACCTTAAGGATGAAAAGCTTTGTTTCAGAGTGTTTAAAACAGATGTAATACCTCTGGGTAAAATAATAACAACAATAATCTGTATGTGCAATATTAAAGAGAAAATATTTGAAAATCTTTTTGAAAATATCCTTTAAAAAATGATAACATTAATTTTAAAAAGCACTTGCCAACAAGCTTCTTAGCTTTCCTCAAAAAATTTCCAAGTAGCAAAGTACTCCCCCAATACGGATCCAACAGCACAGTGATGCACAAAAAGAGCACTGAACTAAGAATAAAAACATAAGTCCTGATCCTGGTTCTGCCTCTTCAACCTCTGACTTGAAACAAGTCCCCTTCACTTTCCAGGCTTTGGTATCCTCATCTATAAAATGGGAATAATAGCACTTGTCTTAACTACCTCACAGAATTACCATAAAAATTAAAAAGCATACCATGATGCATCAAAGTGTTTTGAAAACTATAGAGTACAAGACAAAACTAACTTATTACTGAATATTTTCTAAAATTTGGATTTTACAAACCTAATACTACTACTTTATATAGTCTCTATACCATTTACATCATATACATACATATATTTCATGATTTCAAAACATTTGAAAAACCTTCAGCTTAATTATTTTATATACTTGCTATTCAAAGTGTGGTCCATGGAACAAAAGATAGAATCTGTCACCTAGAATCTGCTTAGAAACACAGAATTTCAGGTACCCCAGACTCACTGAATTAGGATGTGTATTTTTACAACATCCCCAGGTGATTCTTATGCACAGTACAGTTTGAGAAACACTGCTTTATGTAGCAATACCATTTAAAATAATAATCAAATGAGTAGGAAGCTATTTTCAGGAAAGGTATTTCAATCAAGTATATGTATCTGATTTATCTCCATAAATTTTAAGAAGGATATTTCACTAAACAGTTACTGGTTACGTGAAACCAGAAGCCATGTCTTACTCATTCTCATACTTCTTCTTGCTTTATAGCAATACTTTTTAGAGAAAAAAAAGATGATTAATAATTAATATAGAAGATAGAAATCAATGTACATTTACCCTCAAACAGAATATGACTACTTAGTATCAATTATTAAATATATACTAAGCATTTCTGTCATTAGCTTTAAAAAATGGAATCAGTATTTTAAATTTTATTTATATTTAATATATCCACACCCACATTTATAAACAAGAATGGCCTGGTTATGTATGAAAACCACTCAGCATCGAAAAGATACAAGCAATGTTTTTGATGGAGAAGAAGAAAACAAAGTGCCAACAATATAAAGGATATCTAGTTAGCTTTGAAGTCAGATACTGTTCAAATTCTTGCTGTGACACTTAGATTTTCAACAAGCTATTTTATGTCGGTAGCCTCAATTTCCTCATGTGTAAAACTGGGATAATAATAACATTTACCCTCATAGAGATTAAAAAAATAAAAGGTAGCATGTCCCATCTGGTATTAAAGACCCAAATCACTATAATGGAAAATAAGAATTAATGTTTGAAAAACTTTTAAAGTAAAATTCACCTCCCCCTTTCCCAAGGAGGGGACGCGAGGCCGCAGGGCGTATGGCAAGTGCTTGTGTGGGATGTGCTCACGCCGTCGGACGCCTTTTTCCCAAAAAATAAAATAAAATTCACCTTATCAAGTTTTAGTTCCAATTCAGCCACATCTCCTTCTACTTCTTCCAAAGCAGCCCTAGAAAAATCATATATAAAATAAGTTATCATGTGTTTATTATTTTAAGGTGCTCCCCAACTTCCCCCAATCCCTCCCCACATCCACCCTCCAGCCTCCTCCCTGCCCCCTAAGTTATCAGATGTGTTTAAATGTTACTTTACTCTTGAAAAATAACTCTAACTGAAAAAGGATATGAATGCTTAAAAATTACACTTCATATTAAGTAATAATTACCTTAGGATGAAGTATAAATACTTCATAAACACGCAATGTAACAGATAATGATTGTTATTTAAGGTAAGGACAAAACACATTAGGCTGGCTGTTTCAAAGCATTCATGTTATTCAAATTGGTAACACTAATAAGTATTTAGCCTGTTCTTTTTAATAAGGAAAAATTTTTAAAGTTGAGCCTTAACAAAGACTTGGATTTCTATTCAATAAAACACACCTAACCCAATAACAGAGCATCCTGGGCAACCAATAAAGGGTTTTACTTTTATATATAGTTCAAAAAAATGTCAGCCTTGTTTAATGAGCCATTTTGTTTCCCATGTATTTCCAAGAAAACACTAGATTGTCAGGAGAATTATAAAATTATAATACTTATTAGTACTTCATATCATACTACAGGCAACATTCCAAAATTGGAATTTTGGAACAAAATAGCAGCAACTAAAACTTTTTAAGAATAATAAGATTTTACACTTAAGAGTTAAGATAGAACAAAACATATTTCATCTACTTTAAGTCATCTATCCCATTTTCACATACCTACTTGATAAACTAGCCATTTCCCAGTAGTTATTTTATTAATTAACAGAATTTGTTTCAAATGGACAAAAGTGGGAGACTAACCACCCAAAAAGTCATTTTGAAACCTGAGTAAAAAATTCCCAATTAGATAACAGAACTTAGAAAAAGATAGCTAAAATATAAGCTCCACTCCAAGAACTACTTAACTTCTATGTAATTATGTCCAAATAATCATTTTTTATCAGTGTATAATTCTACTTCTCTATTTGGTCATAATAACTGAAAAAAAGTTTTTAATCTCCAAAATAAGAAATTTATACAGCTATAAATTATTCAGCAAAGAGATGCTTATTCCATAAAAGAAGCATACAATTCAAAGTCAAGAAAACGAGATGCTGTACTTCCAAAGCAGAGAAATAGAAATGCTTCTCCCTTAACTAAAAGTATCGTTTTCTTCAGCAGTGTTTTTCAAATTACATTTGTTCCCTTGTAGTAATAGCAAAACACACACACACACACACACACACACACACACACACACACACACACACACAATTGTAGTTAATAGCTAAGTAGCTGGGGCACCTGGGTGGCTCAGTTGGTTGGGCCACTGCCTTCAGCTCAGGTCATGACCCCAGAGTCCCTGGACAGGCCCTGCATCAGGCTGCCTGCTCAGCGGGAAGCCTGCTTCTCCCTCTCTCATTCCCGCTGCTTGTGTTCCCCTCTGGCTATGTTTCTCTCTACCAAATAAATGAAATCTTTAAAAAAAAAAAAAAAAAAAAAAATCCTTAAAAAAAAAATAGCTAATGTAGCTAATGTGTAAGACAAACTACTTAACTGAATATTCTTTAATATAGAAATAAAAGGGGCGCCTGGGTGGCTCAGTTGGTTAAGCAACTGCCTTCACCTCAGGTCATGATCCCGGAGATCTAGGATCGAGTCCCACATCGGGCTCCCTGCTCGGTGGGAAGCCTGCTTCTCCCTCTCTCACTCCCCCTGCTTGCATTCCCTCTCTGGCTGTGTTTCTCTCTGTCAAGTAAGTAAAATTTAAAAAAAAAAAAAGATTTTAATATAGAAATAAAAGTATATGGAAAGATTATGATCTCAGTTCAAATTCTCCTCCACTACGCAAATATTTAGTATTCTATCTAAGTGTCTTCAACTGTAAAATGAGTAAAGAAATGCCTAAACAAGTTGTAAAGGTTAAACAAGGAGCTGTCTGTAGCACTGACACAGTATATACCATGCCACAAAGAATATAATCAATAAGAGTCTCTTTGTCTCCTTTCTCTTATCCCTACATTCTAAGGTGAGTGTTGCCTCCCTATTACTTCTATTCAGTAATGCAAGAGGACCATCCTGGAACATATTTAATAAATGAATAAATGAAACAATCTACACAAGAGTCCTTCAAAGATTGGAAGAAAAATACTAGTCCTTTTCAACTCTCCCAAATATCTATTGAGTATACATAACTTTTATAAATGTGCAAGGTGTTACAAAGGCCAGTATTATAGACCCTACCCTCCATAGCTTAAAACTTAATAAAAATTATTAAATTTTTTTAATTATGAAAACTTAAAAGTTACATATACATTACCAATGTCAGAAAACATATGATCAAGTAGCAAAACATAAAATAATGCTAAAACAAAGGGGGAAAAAAAACAGAAAACAGTCAACAAGGTCTCACAGGATAATTCTGAACAGAGTTCAGCAAACTACAGCCTGTCGGGTAATTCTGGACCATAACCTGTTTTTATACAGCCTGTGAGCTAAAAATGATTTTTACATTTTTTTAATGGTTAGAAAAAAAATGAAATAGAATATTTAATAACAAGAAAATTATATTAAATTCAAAATCAGCATCTATAAATAAAGCTTTATGGATACACAGCCAACTTCATTCACTTAAATATTTTCTATGGCAGCTTCTATGTAATTATGGCATGAAAAAGTTGAATAGTTTTAGAAAGAGAGACCAAACGATCCACAAAGCCTAAAATATTTTCTATTATCTGGTACTTTACAGGAAAAGTTTAGTGACTCCTTGTTATGAATATTAAATACAAAAACATAAATGAAAATCCTTTCTCGGTCACCTGGGTGGCTCAGTGGGTAAAGCCTCTGCCTTGGGCTCAGGTCATATCTCAGGTCATGATCTCAGGGTCCTCAGATCTAGGCTTACATCAGGCTCTCTTCTCCGCAGGGAGCCTGCTTCCTCCTCTCTCTCTGCCTGCCTCTCTGCCTACTTGTGATCTTTCTCTCTGTCAAATAAATAAATAAAATCTTTTTTAAAAAAAAGGAAAATGCTTTCTCAAATACAAAATACATACAGGGAAATAACTTTTAGAACTTAGTTTTGGTTGGCTGTATCTTCTAAGAAGCTAAATAAGCCTTAATTCAAAAAAAGTCACTTTACTTTTTATAACATCTTCATTCTTTAATCTATTCATACATTACAGTTTTTATGATTAATAAAATAGTTAACTAAAAGCATAAACTAGAACAGAAAAAAATCTAGCAAAAAGTATTAACACAGACTTTTTTTTTTTTTTTTTTTTTTTTTTTTTTTTAAGTAGACTCCATACCTAGCATGGAGCCCATTTTGGAGCTGGAACTAAATGACCATGAGATCAAGATCTAAGCCAAGATCAAGAGTTGGATACTCAACTGACTGAGCCACCCAAAGGCCCCAACACTGAAACATTTCTAATCACATGGTGATCACTTTCAACTGTGAATTAAATGAAGCTCTATAAGAGGCATAAAAATAGAATGCTCCCTACCCAGATAATTGCATTACCCCTGATGCAGCAATCTGTTTTAAACTACTGTTTGTCTTGTTTTTAAAGCCAGAGTTGGTTTTTTTTGAAGATTTTATTTATTTGAGAGAGTGAGTGAGTGAGCACAAGCAGAGGGGAAGGGCAGAGGGAAAGAGAGAAGCAGACTCCCCACTGAGCTGGGAGCCTGATGTGGGACTCAATCCCAGGACCCTGGGATCATAACCTGAGCCGAAGGCAGAAGATGAATTGAGCCATCCAGGTGCCCCTAAACCACTGTTTTTATAAAATGATCCATAAAAATAACTAAGTAGTATAGATAACATGAGCACTATATTTTCTTTATAAAAGCAAATTATTTGAAACAGGAAGTGTGATGAAGAATTGTTGTAAACATTCATTTGCAATCCTAAAAAAAAAAAAGCTAACTTCCACTCGAACCTTACCAATTTCCTTAAAATGGAATTAATAGCAACACTAGTCACATGATGATACAATCTAAAATGTAACAGGATATTCCAGATCACTAACAAGCACAAAAATATTAAAAATTAAGTATTTAAACAATTAAAGATGGATTTGAGGCTCTAAGTCATAAATACCCTCTAAAGAATTGACAAAGATAAACTATAATATACAGATTTTGAAACATCTATATTCCTTGTCTTATATAAAAGATATATTCTTAAAGGTTGCATAT
The DNA here is from genome assembly GCA_004023965.1 of Spilogale gracilis. Lineage (NCBI taxonomy): Eukaryota > Metazoa > Chordata > Mammalia > Carnivora > Mephitidae > Spilogale > Spilogale gracilis. The sequence continues at coordinate 42,283 of PITA01000943.1, forward strand.
GAATTAAATAACCATTTAGATACTGGGAGGGGTTGCCTATGTGTCCACCATGGTACCTACCATCCCCAGGCAACTTTCTCTTTCAGACCAACAGCTTTAATCACTGTAGGCAATGCTTTAGCTGTTCTGTGCAAAGAAAGGACAAAGCCCAGATCAGGGATAGCCCACTGACTGAAGGGCAGTCCTGTAACTCAATAAATGACAAAACTAGGGTGGGGTGGGGAGGGACAGAGTTGCTGAGTTATGGAAAAAATTTAAAAATTAAAATAAATTTTAAAAATTAAAGAAAAATGACAAAACTAAGTAATTAAAACTCCCAGAGGTGGCTCTAAGATGAGATGGCTCCCTCTGCATTTTTGACCAGAAAACAGACAGTACATACCCTGGAAGCCTGCTTTTTAAAATAAATCTCTTGGGCTGGGATGCTGAGTGGATCAGCCAGTTAAGCATCTGCCTTCGGCTCAGGTCCTAATCCCAGGGTCTTGGGATCAAGTCCCACATCAGGCTCCTTGCTCAGCAGGGAGCCTGCTTCTCCCTCTGCCTCTGCCCCCTCTCCCTGCTTATCTTCTCTCTCTCTCACTGACAAATAAAAAAAATAAAATCTTTTAAAATAAATCTCTCGGGGCACCTGGGTGGCTTAGTCAGTTAAGCAGCTGCCTTTAGTTCAGTTCATGATTGCAGGGTCTTCATATCAAGCCCTGTGTCCCACTCCCTGCTCAGTGGGAGTCTGCTTCTCCCTCTCTCTTTGTCCCTCCCCCTGATTGTGTTCTCTCTCTCAGACAAATAAAATTTTTAAAAATTTTTAATAAATCTCTCATTAAGTTATTCTGTAATGTGAATGGCCACCCTTTACTTTGGTTGTAAATTCCAGATCCTTTAGAATTCGGTCTCTGCAACACCTTTATGCTAAGTGGCAATGGAATGGAATTTTTTTAAACTGCACGTTTGAATTCTATATTTTACTTCTTACTCTCACTATGTAACATCAAAGAAGTTCTTTGTGTTTCAGTTTCACCTACAAAATACATGAAATGACAATTCTCCCATACAGCTATATGACAAATTTCAAAATACATATAAAAATTTTAGCACAGTGACTTGACACTCAGAACCAACTCTGCAGTCAATACAAAGAAGTATTAAGACTCTGAATGTATGCTTCTTACATAACAATATTAAGCCACCTTTTTTTTAAAAGACTGAGCCATTATTTTTGCAAAGTCTCAATAAAATTAAAAGGTCTTTCTTGCACAAATATTATGTTAGAAATGTTGTAACTGCTCCTATTTGCTCAGATTGGTCTACTAAAAAACACTGGCAAGATCCATGAGAAATTCTATCCTGTGATGGGTAAGAGAATTGTAAAAAACACAGACTAGAAATGGAAACCAAAAGCTTAGTTTAACTTTCTCCCAACTAAGTTCCTGAGAACATAATTTAAGCTCTCCAAACCTCAGTTTTCCCATCCATAAAAAATGAGGAATGGACTTTAATATCAACTCCAGATCTTAAAAATCAATTAACCTCGAATAAGCATTCAAAGGAAAATTAGAACCTGGATTTGATTATCTTCTCCCAAGCAAGATTTCTTCCAAGTCCTCATTCGTGCTTTCAAAAGAGTTAGGAAAATATGAAAAACTTATGAGCCATGAACAACTCTCACCAAAATTTGTATTAAGTTTCATTCATCCTTTTCAAAAGCCACTTCTATGTACTTCTTTTTTAAGATTTTTATTTATTTGACAGTGAGATCATAGGCAGGCAGAGAGGCAGGCAGAGAGGAGGAAGCAGACTCCCTGCTGAGCAGAGCCTGATTTGGGCCTTGATCCAAGAACCTGAGATCACAACCTAAGCTGAAGGCAGAGGCTTTAACCCACTGAGCCACCCAGGCGCCCCTCTATGTACTTCTTAAAAGATATTATCAGGGAAAACAGTAAGGGTTTTTGGTATAATTTTTCATTCAGCTTAACATATTAGGGAAAAAAAGATTTTATATTTTGTCTACACATTTATCTTTCTCAATTTTTTTTAAGTACCCTCCATATCCAGCATGGAGCCCAATGCAGGACTTGAATCACGACCCCAACATCAAGACCTGAGCTGAGGTAAAGAGTCAGACCCTTAACAGACTGCATCACCCAGGTGCACCCACACATGTATCTTTCTGAGTGAGCTCCATTATATTTATTTTCTAAAGACTGTTAACATTATTCTGCCATTTTCCTGCCAAAGAAAAGAATTTTTTCTTAAAGTAGTTAAAGGAACATGTACTCTTCTCCCCTCATGTTCTCGC
>PITA01000943.1:44675-101854 GCA_004023965.1 Spilogale gracilis
ACATAGAGAAGCGTGGATGGAAGAAGGGGGACATACAGAAGCATCTGTTCCTAGGGTCCCAATTCTCTTCCTTAGCAGAGGTAGTATGAATCTACACACAACATTATTTTTTTTAATCACATGCAGTAGCAAATGTTCACTATTTATAGGAAATTAGTGTAAGGAAATATTAATAATGTTCTATTTTTATCAGACAGGAAATTATATTTTTTTCCTCAGAAAAAAATTAGTATTATGTTAGAAAGCTATGTTTCCATTTCACCCTCCTCCTCCAACAGCCTGAATTTCTTGTCCAGGCAGTTAGCATATTCACGCAGGTGAAATGCCACTATAAACTAGAACAGGAATTAATATCATTCTACTGTGCCATAAAAGAAAGTGGTAGAAGAAGGGATGGCCTATCTACTGTGTGGGAATCAGTAAGTCAACAGCAATGGGTGACTGGGTAACAGTCTCTTCCAGTTTTCACTTTAGAAGGTGTAAAGCTAAAATGCAGATAACTAGTCATCTAAAGAGGGGTAAGGTCATTTTAATGAAAAAAAAAGGGCTAAGGAAAAAAACTACAAACTTAGAGACTACTACATAATGTTGCTTTCAACGGGGCCCAGAAAAAAATAAAAGCTGAAGAAAGGTTATTTCTGTCTTGAAATCACAATAAACTTAGAAAGCTATTCTCCACAAAATTTTTTTACGTTGACTTTCTACAAAGTATGCCCCTTCCCAAAAATCCTATCACTGCAGTAGATTTTGACATGATAGAAAAATAAAATAGTTACCCTCACTGTTTAAAGAATTAAAATGTTTAACCAAAGCAGTTAAACTGCAATGCTTATCCCATCAGTGGAACGTCATGGTCAATACCTTTAGCAAAAATAAAGCACGGTAAACTTCATGGTTCATAATGGGGAGAGTAGGTATCTATCAAGAAAGAACACTGTGACTGATAATACTGTCAGGATGACCAAGTATTTCAAGTTAAGATGGGACTGTCAGCAGACTAACAATGGAAGAAAAGAGCAAGACGGTAAGGACATGTAGGGCCAAGCCCAGACAAAACTGTCAAAAATTATAATCAGGGACCATACTCCCCCTTTCATGGCTATTCACCTTTATCCTTTCAGGAACTGGAAATAGTACTTAAGTCACAGGATATCCTGCAAATCAGAGCAGGTAAGTAACTGCATATTGGGTCTTTCAGGGTTCTGTCTGTCTATGACATATCTTAGGCTGCTGAACAAATCTATAAACTTTTCCAGGCTTCTCCATTAACAAAAGAATCTTAGTACCTAATGAAAGTAATTTTGCCACATATTTTCACTGTTTTACAATCCTCACAGGGCACCTACATGTATGATATAATGGTTGTTATATTAAGAATACATAGTAATATGAACTAATAAAGAGAAAAACCATTAACAGGAAATGAGCTATACCCCCAGAATAAGAGAATCTTGAATTGGAAGAAAGCTTAGCAAACTTCTGAATGTCAGAACTGTTTAATGAAAGTAGAGCAGCTGTGTTTAGAAAAGCATTTCTTGTAGTATTTCATCTCCACAAAACCCTGCAATTTTACAAGATCTGTCAACAGGATGCAGAAGAATACAAATTTAAGAGCCTAATAAACAGGCTCAGGGTTTTAAAGACACTGTTCACAGTAAATTTGTGACACTGACATGCCTTCTCAGTGGAATGAGCACCTTACCACCACCTCCACAAAGCACCCTATGCTCACATCAAATAGAACACTTGGCACTTACTATGATAATTCAGCTTTTGGTCTTGTTGCCTAAACTGAGAGATAATGAGCAGAGACTATGGTCCATGTAGCTATCTAGTCCTAGTTTATTTAGTTACCAAGTAAATGTTTACTAGACAGATAGATGCAGCATTAAGAAAAATTACATGATCTGGGGCCCAAGACGACTCATGATAGTTATACCTGCATCTCAGTGCACATGTATTTTTTTTATCTATAACCCATTACTTACCAACATAAACCTTAGTTTCTTTTTTTTAATTTAATTTTATTTTTTTCAGTGTTACAAGATTCATTGTTTATGCCCCACACCCAGTGCTCCATGCAATACGTGCCCTCTGTACCCACCACCAGGCTCTTCCATCCCCCTGCCCCCTTCCCTCCAAGACCCTCATTTTGTTCCTGAGTCCAAATTCTCTGTTTCATTTCTCTCCCCAAATTACACTACTTCCCATTTCCTTTCCTTCTCCTACTGTCCTCTATATTACCCCTTACGCACCATAAGTAAGTAAAACCATGTGATACTTGACTTTCTCTACTTGGCCCATTTCACTCAGCATTATCTCTTCCAATCCAGTCCATGTTGCTACAAAAGTTGGATATTCATCCTTTCTGATGGAGACACAGTATTCTATTGTATATATGGACCAAATCTTCTTTATCCATTCATCTGTTGAAGGGCACCTTGGCTCTTTCCACAGTTTGGCGATTGTAGCCATTGCTGCAATGAACATTGGGGTACATATGGCCCTTCTTTTCACTACCTCTGTATCTTTGGGATAAATACCTAGTAGTGCAATTGCAGGGTCAGAGGGTAGCTCTATCTTTAACTTTTTAAGGGATCTCCACACTGTTTTCCAAAGCGGCCCACCAACCTGTATTCCCACCAACAGTGTAAAAGGGTTCCCCTTTCTCCACAGCCTCTCTAACACTTGTTCTTTCCTGTCTTGTTAATTTTGGCCATTCTGACTGGTGTAAGGTGGTATCTCAGTGTGGTTTTGATTTGAATTTCCCTGATAGCTAGTGATGATGAACATTTTTTCATGTGTCTATTAGCCATTTGTATATCTTCTATGGAGAAGTGCCTCTGCATGTCTCCTGCCCATTTTTTGATGTATTCATCTTCTTTTTGGATGTTGAGTTTGAGTAGTTCTTTATAGATCTTGGATATCAGCCCTTTGTCTGTAGTGTCATTTGCAAATATTCTCTCCCATTCAGTGGGTTGCCTTTTTGTTTTGTTGACTATTTCCTTTGCTGACAGTGCTCATGTATTTATAGGTAACTTTCAAGTTCCCTCTTGCTCCAGGTTTTAGTTCTTCTAATCTGCCTCGAGAGCCTCGTATAGAGGTTACTATAAAAGCCTTTAAATAAAAAAGAATACATAAATAATTGCATAAATGTCAAAACTAGATTTACAAGAAAGAAGAGTTCTTTCCACATACAAGGATGAGCTTATATACCTTTACCTAGCCATTATTATAATATCTACAATTTCTTTTAGAGTTGAGAGAAATAGGAAATCTTGTAATATAACACTCTAGATAGAATATAGTATTTCTAAAACAGGCTTCGAAAGAAACCTCAAAGGATCTAAGGAGGAATTCATTGTAACACCACCACAAAATAACACTACCGTAATTCCATAACTACATTCCATTTATAAATCAAATAGAATTCTTGGACATTCAAAGAGAAGATCAGAATAGTTACAATAAAGTAGGGGGAAATTTTTTTTAAACAACTTGAAAAAAAACACTACTAGAAAAACAAGGAAAAATGAAGAAATGACATTTCCCTTCCCTACCAACAAACAGGAGCAAATATCTATTGCTTGGGATACACAGATGAAATAAACAAAGAACCTTGCCCTTCCAGATCTTACACTGGAAGAGGAAGACAGTCAATAAACAACAAACATAAGAAGGAAGTCATTTAGATAGCACTCTAGAAAGTGTTAAGTGCTATTTAAAAAAAAAAAAAAAAAAAAAAAGGTTAAAATATGAGGGGGTACAGTGCACCAGTGCAGGGAGCAAAGACAGCTACAATTTTAAACAGGGTGCTCAAGATAGTCCTCACTGAGAAAGTGACATTTGAGCAAAGTCTGAAGAAGTAAACCATTCAGAGAAAGATGCCATGGACAGAAAAAAACCACCAATGCAATGGGTTATGCTGGTGTGTTAAAGGAACAGGAAGGAGGTTAGCATGAGTCAAACAGTACAAGCAAAGGAGGGAGAGATGCAGGAGAGAATGTAAGTAATGGAGAGTCCATCACCATTAAGAGTCTATGGCACAGCAGGCCAATGATAAAGATTCTAAGTGAAATGAGGAACCACCAAAGGGTCTAAAGCAGGAAAGAGACAGAACGTGACTTATTTTTGTAAGAATCACTCTTGCTGGGACGCCTGGGTGGCTCAGTTGGTTGGGCGACTGCCTTCGGCTCAGGTCATGATCCCGGAGACCCGGGATCGAGCCCCACATTGGGCTCCCTGCTTGGCGGGAAGCCTGCTTCTCCCTCTCTCACTCCCCCTGCTTGTGTTCCCCCTCTAGCTGTGTTTCTCTCTGTCAAATAAATAAAATCTTAAAAAAAAAAATTATTAAAAAAAAAAAAAAAAAAAGAATCACTCTTGCTACTGTATGGAGAAGACTGCAGGGAAACAAAAAACAAAGAGACCAGTTAGGAAGCTACAGATCATCAAGTAAGTGATGAAGGTGGCTTAAACACTAGTCACTGGTTTAAAAAAAATTAAAAAAAATTTTTTAAAAAGCTAATCTGGATACCTTTTAAAGGTAGAGCTACAAGGATTTCCTCATGAACTCAACGTGGTGTATGAACACATACACATGTACGCCAGTGAGCAGGCAGGTGTGAAATTAAGAATGAATTCCAAGTTTTGAGCTGAAACAGACAAAAAGATAGAGTTGCAACCAACTAAGACTGAGAAGACCATAGGCAGAACAGGTCTGGGGAGAAAAGAACTGTAGTTCAGGTTTGGACTTGATCTGAAATATTTATTAGCTATACAAGTGATGACATCAAATAGGTAGATAAATACGAGTCTAGAGTTTAGGAGTCTGAGCTGGTGATGTAAGTTTAGGAATGATGAACAAACAGTATTTACAGCTGTGAGACTGGACATTATTCAAAAAGTAAAGATAAAAAAATAATGTAAGGACTGAGGTCTAAGGCACTCTAGTAATAAAGGTCAGGCAAAACAAGAAGAAACAGAAAAAAAAAAAAAAAACAGAAGGAGCAACTAAGAAGAGATAAGAGGAAAACCAAGAGAGTATGATGTAGAAGGGAAGTGAAAAAAAATGTAACAAGGAGGAAGAAGTGATCAACTATGTCAAAAGCTACTGGCAGATCAAATAAGGGCTAAAAATAAATATCAATTTTAAGTCAAGTCAAAATGGTTAGGAAAACAATTTTTAAATGTTGAAAAACACTTCTGGCCTGATACTTTGATGAACCAAGAGTGTGTTCCTATGGAAAAGATTAGTATTTTAAAATAGAAGTTTGGAAAATTTTCTAGGAATATAAGGCACATGAAACTAAAACAAAAAAAAATCCCAAATAGAAACTGAAAATGCATTTTATTAATTTTTTTAAAGATCTTATTTATTTATTTATTTGACAGAGAGAAATACAGCTAGAGAGGGAACACAAGCAGGCTTCCCACCAAGCAGGGAGCCCAATGTGGGGTTCAATCCTAGAACTCTGGGATCATGACCTGAACTGAAGGCAGACGCTTAATGACTGAGCCACACAGGCACCCCCTGAAAATGCATTTTATTTTATTTATTTTTTTAAACATTGCAGTTTATTCTCTTTTTTTTTTTTTTTGTAAGATTTTATTTATTCGACAGAGAGAAACACAGCTAGAGAGGGAACACAAACAGCGGGGGCATGAGAGGGAAAAGCAGGCTTCCCGCCGCGCAGGCAGCCCGATGTGGGGCTTGATCCTAGGACTCCAGGATCATGACCTAAGCCGAAGGCAGACGCCAAATGACTGAACCACCCAGGTGCCCCCATGAAAATGCATTTTAACAACCAAAAAGGACGACAAGTAGGTAGGTTCCACTCGTTCCCTTTTCATTCTCAATCCCTCTCTGGAAGATAAAGGTAATTACGCAGACGAAAAAGAAATCTTTACATTCTTTCTTAGGAAGTCTAGGGCAAAAGTTCTACTGCCACTCATAGTATTAAACACAATCTAACTTCTATAAATATAAGGACTGCTAATCTAGCTCTAACTCCTCACAAGACAATATATAGATTAAAATCTGTGTTTGTCTTTCTATAAAATTAGGATTGATTTCATTCTAACTCTATGACTCACTTTGTATAGCTACAGCTGTTATCCTTTGCTGATAAAATTCTCAAAATTAAAAACAACACATATACACAAAACCAATCACTCCAAGTTAATTTCATTACCTCTTTAGGGGTAGGTTATAATTCTGTCCCACAAATTCGTCAATCTTGCTCTTCAGCAGTAAACTGGAAACTGAAGTCTGGGTTACCTTCGGGTGAATAATCTAGCTATGGTAACCTTAATACAATCCATACTACCATTATCGCCAAAAAGCCAAGAATCTTTATACTTCAAATTTTATTTTCTATCAGCAGGTCATCATCCTCGCATTTACCCAACCTTACACTCTAAAGGAGATTGTGCAACTTATGTAAGATATTGTACAACTTCAGTAATACATATATTTAAGCTGAGCATTTATTCATAACCTATAATTCAAGAAATCTAGAATCCACTAATATACAATGGCTAAGAAAGGACTACAGATACAATGGATGCCCATTAAACACCTGTGGAACTACAGCATCTTAGTTGCATGTTCTTGGTGATACCTAATGTTACCAACTAAGTTAACAGGAAAATATTGGGATATCAGATGACTTAACTGAGAGAACTAACTAAACCGGTGTATAATGATGATGTATTTACCTTCAGAGAACTGCTAACGTGACACTTACAAGGAGGTATGAACTGAGACACCCTAAAAGTTCAAAATATTTTGTGTTTAACACAATTCAAGGGGAAGAAACACAAACTACTACTTAAACTTTACAGATTTAAGACCTGGCTTAAATCTTATTTGCCCTATGTGATGACATGGAGCATATCTAAATCTGTGTCTAACAACCATCTTATAAAAGGATTTCAACTGGAGTCTCAAAATAACTGCTGACACATTTGAGTTTAATGCCATAGTAATTGAAATACATGTGTATGTGAGGCACACTAAAATCTAGGCTATATCAAGAAGCCAATAAGAGAGTCTCCTCCATGGAGGGGCGCCTGGGTGGCTCAGTTGGTTAAGCGACTGCCTTCGGCTCAGGTCGAGCCCCACATCGGGCTCCCTGCTCGGTGGGAAGCCTGCTTCTCCCTCTCTCACTCCCCCTGCTTGTGTTCCCTCTCTGGCTGTGTTTCTCTCTGTCAAATAAATAAAATCTTAAAAAAAAAAAGTCTCCTGGATTAATGGTAACCACACCTATCCCTGGCCAAATAATGAGCATTCGAAATACAGACTCTAGATCCCTATTCCACTTGCTATGGCATATTTTAATCTTCACTAAGCTCCAAGGTAAATCTAGAAGGCAGTCAGCTACAGGGAATGTCACTACACTCAAGGTCAAAAATGAAAATACAGTGCAACACATAAATTTTTTCTTATAAAATAGCATTTTTTTTTAAAGATTTTATTTATTCGGGGCGCCTGGGTGGCTCAGTTGGTTAAGCGACTGCCTTCGGCTCAGGTCATGATCCCGGAGATCCGGGATCGAGTCCCACATCGGGCTCCCTGCTCGGCGGGAAGCCTGCTTCTCCCTCTCTCACTCCCCCTGCTTATGTTCCCTCTCTGGCTGTGTCTCTCTCTGTCAAATAAATAAAATCTTTAAAAAAAAAAAAAGATTTTTATTTATTCATTTGAGACAGAGAAATACAGAGACAGAGCAGGAGCAGGGAGAGAGGCAGAAGGAGAGAGACAAGCAGGCTCCCTGCTGAGCCAGAAGCAATGAAGGGCTCAATCCCAGGACCCTGAGATCATGACTTGAGCCGACGGCAGACACTTATCCATCTGAGACACCCAGGCACCCCAAACACATAGCATTTTAAATAAGAAGAAATCATGCATATGTTAGTAAGTTACAAACAGAAATTACCTAGTTTTAAAATTCTAGTGACTATCCTCAACTATTATTACTGTGTCGAACACTGCTGAAGAAAAGTAAAAAGCATGTTTCTTAAGTAAACAGCCCAACACTAAATAGATGTATTTACTGTATGAATACTGAGTTGTGTCATATTCTGATGAGGCTACATTATTTAAAACTACAGAAATAAATCCACATTCCTGAAGGGTAAAGTCATTCCCAGTGGCAAGTGTTCAGGTAGCCCCCATCATTTAGACAAGAACAGTAACAAAAATGGCAGTGTCCACTGAAAAACAAACACCAGAGCCTGTGTGGCTCAGTCGGTTAAGTGTCAAACCATCCACTCTTGATTTCCACTCAGGTCATGATCTATGGGTCCTGAGACTGTGCCCCCTGTTGGGCATCCTACTGGCATGGAGACTGCTTAAGATTCTTTCTCTCCCACTCCCTCTGCCCTTCCCCTCCCTCCAAAAAGAAAAGCAAACACATAAGGTGGAAATGGGGAGTTATTGTTCACTGGCACAGAGTTTCACTTTTGCAAGGTGAAAAGAGTTCTGAAGATGGATAGTCCTAATAGGTATATAACAATATAAGTGTATTTTAATACCACTAAATTATGCACTCAAAAATAATTAAGATAGTACATTTTATGTTATACCTACTTTAACCACCATAAAAAATGGAAAATAAATTAAAAGTACGAATATCTACATTAAAAGATACCATACACATTTTATTTAGCTATTTCCTTGATAATCTCTAATCTTTTGTCTTTTGCCTGTGACAGGCATATTCCTAGTACAGACCAATCTCACAGAATTTTCTAGGTCAAACTGCTGAGGGATTTACAGGTAATTAACATAATAACTATCCTGTATTAAAACTCACAGTGCATGTCAAAATTTATTTTAAAGCTAGGTCTTGATGGTAAAGGATTACATTTTATATTACATAAACCTGCTGGTCAACTACTTAAAAATCTATGCTTAACTTAAAAATAAAAATCAGCATACTCTATTAAGTAAGGTAGTATAACTTTCTGCTCAGAATACAAAGTCTGAAATTCTGAACAGCTAGTAATAGGCAGAGATTTAAGCCTTTTTCAGATGTACAAAGTTTTCATAAAATTAATCTTGGCAGGAAAAACAAATTAAGACCATAATTGTCTGAAATCAGCAGTAATTGTAAAATGAATCTCAGAGATAATAACAAAAATAAGACCATAACATGCTTTTGAAATTCGAAGATGTTTTTTTATGCTCCAATAAACTTTACTTACGGAAACAAGTTTGAATTTTGTATAATTTTCATGTCATAAAAATTATGTTCTTAATTCCAGTATACTTAACATATAGTGCTATATTAGTTTCAGGTGTACAACATAGTGATTCAGCAATTCTATACACTACTCAGTGCTCATGCAGGTAAGTGTACTGTTTAATTTTCTTCACCTATTTCATCCATCCCCACACCCACCTCCCCTCTGATAACCATCAGCTTGTGCTCTATAGTTGAGAAACTTTTTTGTCTCTTTTCCCCCCTTTGTTTTGTTACTTAAATTCCACATACGAGTAAAATCATATGGTATTTGTCTTTCTCTGACTGGCCTATTTCACTTAGCATTATACCCTCCAGATCCATCCATGATGCTGCAAATGGCAAGTTTTCATTCTTTTTATGGCTGAATAATATTCCATTATATAAATATATACCTCATTGTCTTATCCATTCATCTAGCAACAGACACTTGGGCTACTTCCATAATTTGGCTATTGTAAATAGTGTTGCAATAAACATAAAGTGCATACATCTTTTTGAATTAGTGTTTTTATATTGTTTGGTAAATACCCACTAGTGGAATTACGGGGTCAGAGGGCAGGTGTATTTTCAATTTTTGAGGAAACTCCATACATACTGTTTCCCAGAGTGACAGAACCTGTTTGCAACCTCACCAAAAGCACACAAGGGTTCCTTTCTCTTCCATATCCTCACCGACACTTATTTCTTGTGTTTTTGATTTTAGCCATTCTGACGGGTGTGAGGTGATGTTCTCACTGTGGTTTCAATTTACATTTCCCTGATGATGAGTGATATTGAGCATCTTTTCATATGTCTGTTGCCCATCTGTATGTCTTCTTTGGAGAAATGTCTGTTCGTGTCTTCTACCCATTTTTAACTGGATTATTTGGGTTTTCTAATGTTGAGCTGTATAAGTTCTTTATATATTCAGGATACTAATCTTTTATCAGATATGTCATTTGCAAATTATCTTCTCCCATTCTATAGGTTGCCTTTTAGTTTTGTGGGTTGTTTCCTTTGCTGTGCAGATGCTTTTGACATTGATGCAGTCCCAGTAGTTTATTTTTGCTTGTATTTCCCCTGCTTCAGGAGACATGTCTAGAAAAATGTTGCTATGGCCAGTATCAGAGAAATTACTGCCTGTGCTCTCCTCTAGGATTTTTATAGTTTCAGGTATCACATTTAGGTCCTTAATCCACTCTAAGTCTATTTCTGTGCGTGGTGTGATAAAGTGGTCCAGTTTTCCCCACACCATTTGTTGAGGAGACCGTCTTATTCCCATTGCATCTTCTTGACTCCTTTGTCAAAGATTAATTGACCATATACTTGTGGGTTTACTTCTGGGTTCTCTATTCTGTTCCACTGAAATCTGCAATATTTTTTAAAAATAGCTAATATACTAATATATAATGTTTTCTATTCATTCAATAAATATTTAACATTTATTGGATGCCAGACACTGTACAAGAGACTCAGGATATAGTAGCAAACAAAATAATTCTCTACTCTCTACATGGGGTTAAGAAAATTAATAAACATATAAAATATATATGCATGTTGTATTAGGTGGCATGAGCACTTTTTTTAAAAGTAGGATATAAGGATGCAAAGTAATGAAAGGAGGTTCAAATATTAATATTTAAGAAAAAATATTTATCATTGAAATATACTGAGGAATGGAAAGAAACTGTTTCAACAATATAAATCATGAATAATATAACTGAATAAATGTGCCAGAGAGGGAAGTTTGATTACACACACATAGATAGATAGATAGATAGATAGATAGATAGATAGATAGATAGATAGATAGATTTTTTAAATTTAGACCTTAAAGCACTTAAGATTTGTTCTTATAACTATTTTTTTTTAAGATTTTTTATTTATTTGACAGAGAGAAACATAGCTAGAGAGGGAACACAAGCAGGGGGAGTGAGAGAGGGAGAAGCAGGCTTCCTGCCTGAGCAGAGAGCCCGATGTGGGTCTCTAGGATCATGACCGAGCTGAAGGCAGTCGCTTAACCAACTGAGCCACCCAGGCGCCCCTGTTCTTATAACTTTTTGATTGGAAGTGTTTGTTGTTTAAAATTTTATTGATTTTGTCTTATTTTATTTGGTGGGATACACCACAATCATGATTTTTTATGTTAGACACTAACCAATTAATTAGAAAAGTACAGTCCAGAAACAAAAATGTCTACATTTATATAAAAGTAAATGTTGCTTCGGGCACCTGGGTGGCTCAGTTGGGTAAGCATCGGACTACTGTATTCCGCTCAGATCATTTCATGGGTGGTGCGATCCAACCCCGAGTTGGGCTCTGTGCTCAGCAGGAAGTCTACTTGAAGATTCTCTCCCTCTGCCCTTCCCCCTGCTCTCTCTCTCTCTCACACACACACACACACACTCTCTCTCTCTCTCTCTCTCAAATAATAAGAGAAAAAAACCATATGTTGCTTAAAAGAATGAAAAGACAAGTCACAACTGTGAGGAAGTATTTGCAAAACACGATTCTGATAAAGCGCTGTTATCAAAATATACAAAGAACTCTTAAAACTCAGCAATAAGGGTCATGGGATAGAGCCCCACATAGGGCTCTGTGCTCAATGCAGTGTCTGCTTTTCCCCTCTCTCCCTCTGCTCCTCCCCCATTTGCTCACTCTCATAAATAAATAAATAAATAAATAAATAAATAAATAAATAAAATCAGGGGGGAAAACTCAACAATGAAAAAGTGAAGAATCCAATTTTTAAAATGGGACCTAAAATCTGAATGACACCCTAAATGAGACATACAGATGGCAAAAAGCATATGAAAAGATGTGCCACATCACACCATTAAGGAATTATCATCAGATCATTATGGAATTGCAAATTAAAACAATGAGACACACCACTATATACCTATCAGAATGGCCAAAATCCAAAATCCTAACAAATGCTGGTGAGAATGTGGAACAACAGGAACTCTCATTCACTGCCAGCAGAAATGCAAAACAGCCACCCTGGAAGACAGTTTGGGGGTTTCTTACCAAACTAAACATACTCTTTTTTTTTTTTTAAGATTTTATTTATTTATTTGACAGAGAGAAACACAGCCAGAGAGGGAACACAAGCAGGGGGAGTGAGAGAGGGAGAAGCAGGCTTCCCACCAAGCAGGGAGCCCAATGTGGGGCTCGATCCCGGGTCTCCGGGATCATGACCTGAGTGGAAGGCAGTCGCTTAATCAACTGAGCCACCCAGGCGCCCTTAACCATACTCTTAACATATAATCCAGCAACTGTGCTCTTTGGTATTTATTTACTAAATGAGTTGAAAACTTATGTCTACACCAATATTTATACATGAATGTTACAGCAGCTTCATTCTTAATTGTCAGAACTTAGAAGTATCCAAGATGTCCCTTCAGTAGGTGAATGGATTGACTGATTGATGGACTGATTTACTTACTTACTTACTGTGGAACATGTAGAAAGTGAGATATTCAAAAAGCTAAAAAGGAATGAACTGTGAAGTCATGAAAGGAATGGAAGAAACTTAATGCATACTAAATGAAAGAAGCCAATCTGAAAAGGTTACACGTTGCATGATTTAAAGACATTCTGGAAAAGGCAAAATTATGGAGACATTAAGATCATCATGGATTAAGGGAAAGGGAGGAATGAATTAGAGCACAAAATATTTTGAGGGCAGTGAAACTATTCTGCATGTTACTACGATGGTGGGTACATGTCATACATCTGTCCAAACCCACAGAATGCACAACACCAAGAGTGAACCCTAATGTAACCCATGGACTTTTGGGGATGATGTGTCAATGCAGGCTCTTCAACTGCAATGAACATGTCATACTTGGATGCCTGATATAGACAGTGGAGGAGGTTGTAAGGATGTGGGGTAGGGATAATATGGGATTTCTATGTACTTTCTAATCAGGTTGGCTGTGAACCTAAAACTGCTCTAAAAAATAAAGCCTACTAAAAAGAATACACACTCATTTGCTGATGTCTATTTCATCATTTATAACTGTAAAATCTTTTCAATTATATGATCATTCAATACTCATTGAATGCTCAAATTTTTCCATGTATGAAAGATAAAAGTAACTTTTTAAAATTAAGATAGATAGACAAATGTGGGGCACCTGGTTGGCTCACGTGATAGAGCATAAGACCCTTGATCTTGGGGCTGTGAATTCAAGCCCCACATTGGGGCTAGAGAATACTTAAAAATAAAAAACAATAATTTTTTAAAAAGACATGCATAGGGGCACCCGGGTGGCTCAGTTGGTTAAGCATCTGCCTTCGGTTCAGGTCTTGTGATCCCAGGGTCCCAGGATCAAGCCTGGCATCAGGCTCCCTCTGCTCAGCAAGAAGTCTATTTCTCCTTCTCCCACTCCCCCTGCTCATGCTCTCTTTCACTCTCTCAAATAAATAAATAAAATCTTTATTTTAAAAAAGGCATACATATATATGCAAAACAAGTGTATTTTATGAAGCAGTAAATTTTAAAATTCTGAAGTCACAGAAGGTCAAGTTCTAAGATGAAAAAAAAAGTAAAGACAAACTACATGTTGAGCAGTGAGATGTTCACTGACAAAGATCAGTTCATTTGTACAAAAATTTTACAAATCAAAAAGAAAAGGGCAAATGCACCAATAGAAAGTGAAGGGGGAGACTATGAATAGCTAACTTATAGAAGAAACATCAGTGAACAATCAACATGACAAGATGCCCAACTTCATTAGCAATTATGAAACAAATTTAAAATCACAAGTTACCACTTCATACCCAGATTTGAAAATATTAAAATCTGACAATGCCAAATATAGGAGAAGACAGCTAGTGGGAGTGTACATCAATATAACCCCTCTATATGAATCAATTCGGCAATATCTGATAACACGTAAGATACCTATCCCTTCCACCTGGTGGTTCCACTCCTTAGTTCTCACACTTGTGCAGACATGCACAGGAAATTTCATACTGACAACACAGTAGCACTGAGAAAAAAGGAAACAACTTAAATGTCTATCCACAGAAGGGATAAACTCAGTAAAGAATTTTTCTCACAATGTATTCCCGAATGCCATGAAAAATGTGGAAAGAAACTAAAAGAACAAGTATCAATTAGGTTGAATCTCACAATTATAAGCTGGGAGGTATAAACATATTCAACGAAAACACTTTCAGAATGCCTGTTATTTGGCAAGCAGCTCTTTCAGCACAAGCTGAATATGTATCTGTCATAAAATATAAAAGGGACTTATCCCAACTTATAAAATCAACTTACCCTCAAGGAAACAAACATCAAGATCTCAAATCTTGGGGCACCTAGGTGGCTCAGTCCTTAAGCGTCTGCCTTCAGCTCAGGTCATGATCCCAGAGTCCTGGGATTAAGCCCTGCACCCGGCTTCCTGCTGGGCAGGAAGACTGCTTCTCCCTCTTTCACTCCCCCTGCTTGTGTTCCCTCTCTAGCTGTGTGTCTCTGTCAAATAAATAAAATCTTAAAAAAAAAAAAAAAAAAAGAAGATACCAGATCTTCATCTCCAGCCCATCTCTCTCAGAGCTTCACTCTGCCTATGAATATCTCCACCTGAATGGACTACGAGTAACTAAAAAAAAACTGGGCATTATCTTCCCCATCAAATCTGCCCTTTTCTATTTCAGTAAGTAGAACAATATATCCATACCTGATCAAGACATAAATTTAGACATCATCCTGGACTCCTTCCTCATCCCTCATATCCAAGCAAACACAATGTCCTAATATTCTACCACTTAAATACCTTGATGTTATCCTTCTTCTGAACAGGATTTCCTCTCACCTGAGTCTCAGTAACCATCTTCTAAAGGATATCCTGCTCCAATGAAGTTAATTGCCTCAACACACTGCAACCAACATTTTTTTTTTAAAGATTTTATTTATTTGACAGAGAGAAACACAGCCAGAGAGGGAACACAAGCAGGGGGAGCAAGAGAGGGAGAAGCAGGCTTCCCGCCGAGCAGGGAACCCGATGCAGGACTTGATCCCGGGTCTCCAGGATCATGACCTGAGCCAAAGGCAGTCGCTTAACCAACTGAGCCACCCAGGCTCCCCCAACATGTTTTTTAATAAGTAAAAATATGATCAAGATACACTAACCTCCTGATTAAATTTTTTGATGGCTTTTACTATCCTCAGTTTAAAAATCCTTAATGTAGGAGCACTAGGGTGGCTCAATCCATTAAGGGCCTACCTCTGGCTCAGGTCATGATCCCAGGGTTCTGAGATCGAGCCCCATGCCAGGATCCCTGCTCAGTTGAGAGCCTGCTTCTCCCTCTCCTTCTGCCACTCCCCCTGCATGTGCTCTGTCAAATGAATAAATAAAATCTTTAATTAAAAAATAAAATAAAATCCTTAATGTGACTCAAAAGGCCCATGACCTTGCCCTTCTTTATGCCCCAATCTTCACCATTCGACATTCTCACCTACATTTGGGCCTTTGCACATGCAGCTCTGTGCCAGAAGCCCTTTTCTTAAAATTCCTAGTCACCTTAGTAATTCCCGAGTTGTCCTTCACCTGTCAGCTTAAACATTCCTGCCCCTGGGAAGCCTTACTTGTACATGCAACACGGAGAATTTTTTTATATGCTCCCAAGATTGACTTCAATTGTATCACTTAGTAAACTGCAATTTAAGTGTCCATTTGCTCCATGAAGCAGAGATTGAGTCTGGTTCAGAACCCATCAAACTCTGAAACATACCTTAAAGGATTAACAGGTTGAACTTTCTTCAAAAAGTGAGAAATTGGGTGCCTGGGTGGCTCAGTCAGTTAAGCGTCTGCCTTCAGCTCAGGTCATGATCCCAGAGTCCTGAGATCGAGCCCCACGTCAGGTTCCCTGCTCTATAGGGAATCTGCTTCTCCCTCTGCTCCTCCTCCCACTGATTCTGTCAATCTCTCTCTCTCTCAAATAATAAGTTAACTTTTTTTTGAAAGTGAGAAATTACAATATCCTACATTTTCAATTAACTTCAGTGGTTTCTCAGTTTGCCTGAAACCCATCCTGAAAATCGTTATTTTTAATCATTTCTGATTAAAGGATAAACAAAAGTCCATATAAAAACATTAATTCTTATAAAAGTGTGTTGTAGAGAATATTACCCCTTAAATATGCGTAAGTATGGAACTATTCAAATTACTGAGACATTATATAACATGGAGATATGTGCAAATAGACTAAATTAAGTGAAAAAAGCGCTGGGTAAATTTCTAAAAATGGAATGGATGAAACAAATGGGTTTTTTTAAACTTTTTTTTTTAATTTATTTATTTGACAGAGAGAAACACAGCTAGAGAGGGAACACAAGCAGAGGGAGTGAGAGACGGAGAACCAGGCTTCCTGCTGAGCAGGGAGCCCAATGCGGGGCTCGATCCCAAGACTCCAGGACTGTGACCTGAGCCGAAGGCAGTCGCTTAACCAACGGAGCCAACTGAGCCAACCAGGCTCCCCCTGAAACAAATATTTTACAAGTTTAAATATTTTAAGGGTTTCTGTTGTTCTTGTTGTTGTTGTTATACAATGTCATATTTTCTACCCTCCTAGCCCCAGACAAAGGCTGTATCAAATTACACTCCCACCAGCTACATGTAAATATAGCCATCTCTTTATATTCTGGGTATTAACCATTTCAATCGTTACCAATTGAATGATTTAAATTAATGGCATCTCCATGTTGATTTATTTTCCCATTTAATTAACAGAAAATATGAAAGGGATGCCTGGGTGGCTCAATTGGTTAAGCATCTGAATTTGGCTCACGTCAGGATCTCAGGATCCTGGGATCAAGTCCCTAGTCAGGCTCCCCACTCAGTGGGAAGTCTGCTTGTCCCTCTCCTTCTGCCCATCCCCCTGCTCCTGCCTCTCTCTCAAATAAATAAATAAGTAAAAATCACTTTTTAAAAAGTAAATATGAAAAAAATTAGATTTGCAGGCCAACCATGTTTCTTTTTCAAATGCCTATTTATGATATTAGCCTGTTTTCTAAGATAGGTTTGCAATAAAAAAAATTTAACAGCTTTATTGAGATAGAATCCAAATACAGTACTCATTTAAAGTACAGAATTTGATAGCTTTTAGTATATTCAGAGTTGTGCAACCAACACCACAATCTACTCTTAGAATATTTGCATCACCCCAAAAAAGAACTTCCATACCCATGAGAAGTCACTTCCCATTCCCCCTCCTCCTATTTCCAGGCCTAGGCAACCACTAATCTACTTCAGTCTTGGTAGACTGGTCAGTTCTGGACATTTCATACAAATGGAACTGCAAGTTTTTGGTTTTTTTCCCCTACATTATTTTGGATTTATTTAAATGGTCAAAGAGTATGCTCTTTTGATGAGAGGATGGGGATAAATTTTTCTATCAGACTGTATTTTTACAGATTAGAAAGTGATACAGACATTTTGAGATATCTGACCTAGGGGTCAAGCCTCTTTTATTTTAGATGGAGACTTCTTAAGCAAACGTATTCTTAAATCCAGTTTTATACAATTTTATCAGGTCTTATCAAGAAAGAATAAAGATTAGCAGGGGTGCACCCATGATCTACTAGTATATGTGACTCAGAACAGACAGAGAGAAGAGATATTCAGGACAAGGTAAGTGGGAAGAGGCACAGAACTTCCATGCTCTCGGAGGGTGTCACTCTCCCCAAATCTCCACATGTTCACCAACCCAGGAGTCCCTGCAAGACATTTTTAAGAGCTCTCTAAATACATAGGATTAGAAATTTCTTTCCATATTCCAAATATTTTCCCGTATGTCCTTCTGGGGGGAGGGGTAATATTCTTATATAGTCAAATGTATTTTAAGGTTTTGTCTTTATTGTCATGCTCAGAAAGACTCTCCTGATCCCAACTGAAACTTCTTAAGCTAGGAGAGTAGATAATATGAACTTAAGAAACTGAAATAAGGTCTTCTGAGGAACTAGAAACCCACATGCATATAAAGTCTTCAAATTTTTAAACATTAGCAACTTTTTAATCAATGTTAATTTTTAGATTGCACAACCTGACACAGTACAAGGCAAACAAAATATGTCTGTGGACCAAAAAAGACTATACTAACCAGTCTGGAATCTCTGCTAGAGAGGAACAAAATAAGATTATCATTCCAGTTGATCCATTAGACATACAGCCATCAACTAAGATTTATTCCCTGCAGAGTATACAGATTCTATTTAAACATTTCATGGACCACTTTAGAAAACTGAATTATTAACCCACAAAGACAATTCAAATTCATAACTTTCATAAAATAGAAATGCAATGAACCACACTGACCACAATGTAAAGACAAAATAGCATAAGTAAATTACAATATCCCAATCATTTAGGAATTTTTAAATTCCCTCCCAAATAGTAATGAGTTTCTTTAAATAATTTACTTTATTTTTTTTCAGTGTTCCAAAATTCACTGTTTATGCACCACACTCAGTGCTCCATGCAATACATGCCCTCCTTAATACCCACCACCAGGCTCACCCATCCCCCCACCCCCTCCCTTCCAAAACCCTTAGTTTGTTTCTCACAGTCCAAAGTCTCATGCTTCGTCTCCCTGATTTATCCCAGTTCACATTTCCTTTCCTTCTCTTAATGTCCTCCACGTTACT
The DNA here is from genome assembly GCA_004023965.1 of Spilogale gracilis. NCBI lineage: Eukaryota > Metazoa > Chordata > Mammalia > Carnivora > Mephitidae > Spilogale > Spilogale gracilis. The sequence continues at coordinate 63,555 of PITA01000943.1, forward strand.
CCGTATGCTCCACAAGTAAGTGAAACCATATGATAATTGACGTTCTCTGCTTGGCTTATTTCACTCAGCATAATCTCCAGTCCCAACCATGTTAATACAAAAGTTGGGTATTCATCCTTTTTGATGGAGGCCTAATATTCCCTTGTATATATGGACCATATCTTCTTTATCCATTCGTCTGTGGAAGGGTATCTTGGCTCTTTCCACAGTTTGGCAATTATGGCCACTGCTGCTATGAACAATGGGGTACATATGGCCCTTCTTTTCTCTACATCTGTATCTTTGAGGTAAATACCCAGTAGCGCAATTGCAGGGTCATAGGGTAGCTCTATTTTTAATTTTTTTAAGGAATCTCTACACTGTTTTCCAAAGTGGCTGTGTCAATTTGCATTCCCACCAACAGTGTAAGAGAGTTCTCCTTTCTCCATATCCTCTCCAATACTTGTTGTTTCCTGTCCTGTTAATTTTGGCCATTCTGACTAGTGTAAAAGTAGTATCTCAATGTGGTTTTGATCTGAATTTCCCTGATGGCTAATGATGATGAATATTTTTTCATGTATCTGTTAGCCTTCTGTATGTCTTCTATGGAGAAGTGTCTGTTCATGTCTTCTGCCCATTTTTTGATGTGATCATCTTTTTTCTGTTGAATTTGAGGAGCTCTTTATAGATCTTTGATATCAGCCCCTTGTCATGTGTCATTTGCAAACATTTTCTCCCATTCTGTGGGTTGCCTCTTTGTTTTGTTGAGTGTTTGTTTTGTTGAGTGTTTCCTTTGCTGTGCAGAAGCTTTTCATTTTGATGAAGTCCCAAAAGTTCATTTTTGCTTTTGTTTCCTTTACCTTTGGAGCCATGTCTTGAAAGAAGTTGCTGTGGCCAACGTCAAAGAGGTTACTGCCTATGTTCTCCTGTAGGATTTTGATAGATTCCTGCCTCACGTTGAGGTCTTTTATCCATTACGAGTTTATCTTTGTGTATGATGTAAGAGAATGGTCGTTCCATTCTTCTATATGTAGCTGTCCAATTTTCCAAGCACCATTTATTAAGACTGTCTTTTTTCCACTGGATATTTTTTCCTGCTTTGTCAAAGATTATCTGACCATAGAGTTCAGGGTCCATATCTGGACTCTCTACTCTGTTCCACTGGTCTATGTGTCCGTTTCTCGGTCAGTCCAAATAGTAATGAGTTAAAGAGAAAATCAAAATTACATAGTAACACAGTAATACAGTAAACCATGATAAAATATTTCATATCAAAATGGTGAAATCCAACAAAAGCTACGCTCAAAGAAAAATGTATACTCTTGGGCGCCTGGGTGGCTCAACGGGTTAAAGCCTCTACCTTTGGCTCAGGTCATGATCTCAGGGTCCTGGGATCGAGGCCCACATCGGGCTCTCTGCTCAGCAGGGAGCCTGCTTCCTCCTCTCTCTCTGCCTGCCTCTCTGCCTACTTGTGATCTCTTTCTCTCTGTCAAATAAATAAATAAAATATTTTTTAAAAAAACTGTATACTCTTGAAGACTTTATACCAAATATTAGACAAAGTTAGATTTGTTTTGTTTTCAAGAAAAGTAGAATTATGAAGACTAAGGCAGGTATCAATAAAAATGAAATTGAAGGGGCACCTGGGTGGCTCAGAGAGTTAAGCCTCTGCCTTTCAGCTCAGATCATGATCTCAGGGTCCTGGGATCAAGTCCCACATCAGGCTCTCTGCTCAGTGGGGAGCCTGCTTCCCCCCCTCTTTCTCTGCCTGCCTCTCTGCCTATATGTGATCTCTCTCTGACAAATAAATAAATAAAATCTTTTTTAAAAAATGAAATTGGAGAACTCAAGAACTAATTTGGGGAGGTAGATAAAAAGTAAGCATCATAGCACACCACATTAACAAGACTTTTTTAAAAAAGCATCAATTGGGGCACCTGGGTGGCTCAGAGGGTTAAGCCTCTGCCTTCGGCTCAGGTCATGATCTCAGAGTCCTGGGATCAAGCCCCACTTTGGGCTCTCTGCTCAGCGGGAAGCCTGCTTCCCCCTCTTTCTCTGCCTGCTTCTCCTTCTATTTGTGATCTCTCTCTCCCAGATAAATAAAATCTTTTAAAAAATAAAAAATAAAATAAAGAAGCATCAATTAAAAAATAAAGAGTGAAGAAAACCAAAAATCCATAATATTTTACATGACCCTACGCCACATAAATTTAAAAGCATAAAACACATGTTTTAGTTTCCTAGGGTTCCCAAAACAAATTACCATGAACGAGGTGGCTTAAAACAACCAATTTATTTTCTTATAGTTCTAGAGTCTGAAAACAGGTGTTGGTAGGGCCGTGCTCCCTCTAATAGGGGAGGATCCTTCCTTGCCTCTTTCTGGCTTCTGGTGGTAACCATCAACTCTTGGCTTGCAGCCACAACACCATAATCTCTGCCTCTGTCACCACATGGCTGTCTTCTCCCTGTAGGCCTATCTTCACATTATCTTCTGTCTTCTCATATGAACAAGAATTATTTATCAGATTGTTTATATATAGAAAAATTGTGCACGTAGAATGTTCACATCCCCACCAACAGTGCACAAGGGTTCCTTTTTCTTCCACATCCTCACCAACACTTGTAGTTTCTGTTTTTCATTTTAGCCGTTCTGACAGATGTGAGGTGATATAGCTAATCATGGTTTTGACTTTGAAATAAGGTCACATTCTCAGATACTAGACATTGGTCCTTCAACATATCTTTTAGGAGAACACAATTCAACCAATAACCGATACTTTTTGGTAAGACAAAATGGCAGTCAGAAAGGTCTTATGTAGGTAAATTATATAACAACTTTAAGAACAAATAATTTCAAAATCAAATTACACCACAGCATGAAGAAGCAGGGATTTGGTTTTTCAGGTTTGTCTGTCCATTTTTAAAGGCCAGTATAGGGCACCTGGGTGGCTCAGTAGGTTAGTGGCTGACTCTTGGTTTCAGCTGAGGTCGTGATCTTGGAGTCATGGTCTTGAGCCCAGTGTTGGACTCCCACGATCAGCACAGAGTCTGATTGGGATCATCTAGCCCTCTCCCTCTGCCCCTCCCCCCCCACTCACTTTCCTTTTCTCTCTCTCTCTCTCTCTCTCTCTCTCTCTCTCTCTTAATAAAGAGACACATGGGCAGCTCAGTCAGTTAAGAGTCTGCCTTCGGCTCACATCATGATCCCAGCATCTTGGGATCAAGTCCAGCATCAGGCTCCTTGCTCAGCAGGGAGCCTGCTTCTCCTCCCTCTCTGTCTGCCACTCCCCCTTCTTGTGCTCTCTGTTTCAAATAAATAAAATCCTTTAAAAAATTAAATCAATAAATAAAATCTTAAAAGAAAGTCAATATAACACTATTACCAAAACCTAAGACTGAACAATTGCTCACTATAACTTATGACTAACAATGCAAAATTACAAATAAAGTATTAGCAAATAAGATCCTATGTTTTTAAAAACTATAACCAGGGACGCCTGGGTGGCTCAGTTGGTTAGGCCACTGCCTTCGGCTCAGGTCATGATACTGGAGATCCGGGATCGAGCCCCACATCGGGCTTCCTGCTCGGCGGGAAGCCTGCTTCTCCCTCTCTCGCTCCCCCTGCTTGTGTTCCCTCTCTGGCTGTGTTTCTCTCTGTCAAACAAATAAAATCTTTAAAAAAAAAAAATAAAATAAAAAATAAAAAAAAAATAAAAACTATAACCAAATAAAGATTATGACTGTAGTAATATTTAAATATTAAGAAATCCATTAATTTAATTTACTATGGTAATAAGTCAAAGAAACCAAATGATTCTACTATAGACTAAACATTTGTATTCCCCCAAAATTTGTATGCTTAAACTCTATAATCTCCAAAGTGATCATATTTGGAAGTAGGGTCTTTGGGAGGTAATTAGACTTACTGTATGTCACAAGAAGGAAGTACCCATGATAAAACTAGATCCCTTATGAAGAGATGAAGGGACCACAGCTCTCTCTGTACACCAGGAAGAAGGCCCTCATCAAGAACCCAACCATGCAGACACACTGATCTTGGACTTCCAGCCTCCAGAACTCTGAGAAATAAATGTTTGGTGTTTAAGCCACTCAGTCTATGATATTCTCATATGGCAGCCCAAACTGACTAAACCAGTCTCTCTTTTTTTTTTTAAGATTTTATTTATTTATTTGACAGAGAGAAACACAGCTAGAAAGGGAACACGAGCAGGGGGAGTGAAAAAGGAAGAAGCAGACTTCCTGCCGAGCAGGAAACCCATGTGGGACTCAGTCCTGGGACTCTGGGACTATGACCCAAGCTGAAGGCAGCCGCTTAAAGACTGAGCCACCCAGGTGCCCCTAAACCAGTCTCAAATGACAAAAAGGCATTAGACAAAATTTAACTTCCATTCCTGATCTAAAACCCTATTTATTTAAAAGTTACTTTTTTAAGATGATACACATACACACACAGAAAAGCAAGCACTATTCAGTTGGACTAGTCTTCCCTTATTTTTCTTCTCTTATTGAAACAAAATTTAATAATATTTTCTAAAATTTTAGGTGTATGTTTTCTTTGACCCAATTATGATCCTTTGTAGGTATTTATGCTACAGATGCAACAAGACATATATGCCAGGAATATACAGGGAAACTGTTTTAAAAAATAAATAAAAACAACTTAAAAATGAAAAATCCATCAGGCAACTAATTATTCAAAATTATTATTCAATAATTAGTACGCTGTCATTTAAAGAGTATGTAGCCATTTAAAAGGTAAGGCATATCTCTATATCCTGATGAAGAAATATGGTAACATTGTTAAGTGAAAAAAGCAAGGTGCAGCAGACTGAATAGGATATGATGTCATTCATGCAAGAAAAATATATATGTTAGCATAAATAAACCAAAATGTCTGAAAACATAAACACTAAGTAGCTGGCAGGATAAGTTTATTTTACTTTATTCTTATTTTATTTATTTGAGAGAGAGAGAGTGTGAGTGAGAGAGAGCATGAGAGGGGAGAAGGTCAGAGGGAGAAGCAGACTCCCCGTGGAGCTGGGAGCCTGATACAGGACTCAATCCTGGGACTCCAGGATCATGACCTGAGCTGGAGGCAGTGGCTTAACCAACTGAGTCACCCAGGCACCCCAGGATGAATTTATTTTAAATGTTTGTATTATTTTTCTGATATAAACTGTACAGGGGTGCCTGGGTGGCTTAATCATTAAGTAACTGCCTTCAGCTCAGATCATGAACCCAGAGTCCTGGGATGGAGCCCCACCTCAGGGTCCCAGAGGGGCAGGAAGCCTCTTCTCCCACTCTCACTTTCCCTGATGTGTTCCCTCTCACCCTGTGTCGCTATCAAATAAAAAAATAAAATCTTAAAATATATATATGTATATATAGACTGTACAAAAAATAAAGCTTCCTAATTTGTTTTAAGCCAGAAAAATGAAAAGAGCATTGCATACAAAAGTTTAAAGTGCTATGGCAACGATTAGGTGACATACACAAAAAAAATTAGAAGACAAAGGAAGAAGTAAAAAGGCCTTAGCAAAGTATACCTCAAAGGCAATGTAAAGACAGACAATTTTTGTGTATAAAAGTAAAAATGATGAAATGGGTATCTTAGGAAATATTACTAATACACTACGAAAAAAATACCTGATAGCACTTGGACAGGAATGGGTAGGAACAGGTTATCTAGCAAAGTCCTATAATGCGGTTGTCTAGATTGGGGGTTACTGAGATGGATCTGAGGTATGACATAATACTTTTGTTACTAATAAGTGGGATACAAATGTTATCACATTACTTGCCCGGTAAAAACACTTTAGTGGCTATCTATTGCAACTGTAAATGATTTACTTGTTCCAGAGAAATAGAATAAGGAGGAATGGGGTTAAAGATAGCCAGCGGAAAGCTGCCTTACCTAAAAACATTAGGTTTAAAAAACCAAGGAGAAGGGTGCCTGGCTGGCTCAGTCAGTAGAACATGGCAACTCCTGATCTTGAAGTTGTAAGATCAAGTACCATGATGGGTGTACTACTTAAAAATAAAATCTTAAAAAAATAAAAAATAAGGAGAAGACTAACAACCACTGTGCTTTATCTTTATTTACATACATTAAAGAAGAATTCTGACACTGCTAGAGCAGTAGTCCTTGAATAAAGGTTCAGATCACAATCACCTAAAAAGGCTTTTCAAACTATCTCTGCCCCCAAAGTTCTGATTCAACAAGTCTAGATGTGAGTTCAAGCAAAAGTATTGTGGAAACACTTCCCAGGTCATTCTGACATGCCCCTCTGGTTAAAAATTGCTTATCTCACTACATGGATGGTTTCTCAAATTATCAATGAAACATTAAAAGAAAAAGAAAAAGAAAACATTCTTAATATAAAGGACAAAGATCTTTTGACACTAGGCCATCTGTTAACTTACTTTCTTAAAATCAAACACTACCTTCTAACATTGTCATATTTTTACTTCAATGACGACTATGAGCACCTGTGACCAGAATGCAGCTGCTGGATTCAAATCAAAAGAGATACCATTGTTTATATCTCTTGGAATCATAGTAAAGCAGTACTAGTAATGCATTAATGCTGTATTCATAGGGAAGATTACACATAAATTTACACAATAGCTGATTGATAAGAAATCTCCACAACAGCATTCTACAACTGTGAGTGGTGGTTTGAATTAAAGTTTTGTAATTTGTACAGAATTTTTCTATTGTGTAAAAAAAAAAAAGCTAGCTTTCTGCATACTTAAAAGATGGAAGTTGTTAAATAAATACTGTAAGAGCAAGATTATTTCTTAATATCCTAAAATGCTGGATTCTTCTCAAGAGATTCAGAAACATGATTTTTGTTAATTCTTTTTCTAAGCAAATATTTAGAAATAAGTTTCTTTTAAAAAAAGAGAGAGTTTCTTTGACATAGCTCTTGACACCATATATAAAGAAATCCTCTGGAAAGTAAAAAAAAGTTTTCAATAACAGACAACCTTCATATGCAGATTAACCCTTCTATTTCATTTTTTGAGTCAAAAAATGAAGTGTTGGTGGTTATGACTTTTTAACCTCTTATGAAATGAAACACACATACCTATTACCTAGTTTCAACAACTGAAACAAGGCTATTCTTATTTCATATAGTTCTATCCCTTTCCTGTTGATGTGCTTTAAAGCAAATCCCAGATGTTGTATTTTATTTTTTTCCAGATGTTGTATTTTATTGATCTTTAACAGATAAGGAATTTTTAATGGGAGCTCTTTATCATTATTACACATAAAGGTAAGGCATATCTCTATATCCTGATGAAGAAATATGGTAACATTGTTAAGTGAAAAAAGCAAGGTGCATAATAATTCCTTCAAATATCTCACACCCATTTCATGTCTGACTGGCCCGGATTGTCTCAGAAATGTATTTTTTACAGTTTTGTTAAGGCTATCTCATTTTGTACCAAACTGTGATATACTAAAATATTTTACCTCAAAAGTTAATGTTATATATACTAGCCAAATCTGAACATGTCACATCTCCTTTAAGAGCTTCCCATTGTTCCTATGATGATCCAAAGTCTTTAACAAGATAGAAAATTTTGCATGAATTGGCCCTTACCCAAATCAAGGCCTCAGAGATGACTAAGACCTCTCCTAGCTCTGTAACAATCCAGTATTTTCTTAATGGTTAATTTGGCCCAGCAAGAGATGATGGATTAAAATAATCAAAAATGTACAGTGAGCTACAGGTAATGAAAAACCAAGCCACTCATAAACCTTGATTAGATGCTAGAAAAAAAAATAACTTAAATAAGGCATTATTGGGGGCGCCTGGGTGGCTCAGTCGGTTAAGCGACTGCCTTCGGCTCAGGTCATGATCCTGGAGACCCAGGATGGAGCCCCGCATTGGGCTAAAATCTTAAAAAAAAAAAAAAAAAAAAAAAAAAAAAAAAAAAAAAAAAAAAAAAAAAAAAAAAAAAAAAAAAAAAAAAAAAAAACAAGGCATTATTGGCATAGTTGGGAAAATCTGAATATGTAACTACTATTAGTATTATAAATGTGGCTGTGAGGGAGAATGTCCTTATTTTTAGGAAATTCATGCCAAACTTTGAAATAATTTTTAAAATGTACATGCTATATATATATATACACACACACGTATGTGTGCATGTATAAGACACAGCAAACAAATATGCCAAAAATTAACAACTGATGAATTTAGATAGTTAGATAAGTGTTCATTGTATGATCCCTTCAACTCTTAAGTTTGAATAATTTTTAAATAAAAAGCTGTGGGGGTGTTTAATATTCACAAATCAATCAATATGATATATCACATCAACAAGAGAAATGATAAAAACTATATGATCATTTCAAGAGATACAGAAAAACCATTTGACAAAATACAATATCCGTTCATGATAAAAACCTTCAACAAAGTAGATTTAGAGGGAACATCTCAACATAATAAAGCCCATATATAACAAACCCATAGCTAACATCATACTCAGGAAAAAACTGAGAGCACAAGGATGTCCACTCTCACCACGTGGTACTGGAATGGTACTGGAAGTCCTAGCCACAGCAATCAGACAAGGATTAAGGGCGCTTGGGTGGCTCAGTCAGTTAACTGTCTGACTCTTGATTTTGGCTGAAGTAATGATCTTAGAGCATGAGACTGAGGCTCGCACAAGGCTCCAAACTGGGGGGTGGAGCCTGCTTAGGATTCTTTCTCTCCCTCTCCATCTGCCCCCTCACTTGCTCTTTTGTTTAAATAAATAAATAAATAAATAAATAAATAAATAAATAAACAAACAAACAAATAAATAAATAAATGAGATCCAAATTGGTAATGAAGAAGTAAAATTTTCACTATGTGCAGGTGACATGATACTGTATATAGAAAATCCTAAACACCACCAAAAACCTACAAGAATAACCGTACTCAGTAAGTTTGTAGGATACAAAAATCAATGCACAGAAATCAGTTCAATTTCTATATACTAATAATGAAGCAGCAGAAAAAGAAATTAAATAAATAATCCCATGTACAACTGCACCAAAAAAATAAAATACCTAGGAATAAATTTAACCAAGGAGGTGAAAGACCTGTACTCTGAAAACCTTAATAGACATTGATAAAAGAAATTAAAGATGACACAAACAAGGAAAGATACTCCATGCTCATGGATTAAAAGAACAACTATTGTTAAAGTATCCATACCACCCAAAATAATCTACAGATTCCATGGAATCTCTATGAAAGTACCAAGAGCATTTTTCACACCACTAAAACAAACAACCCTAAAATTTGTATGGAACCACAAAAGACCTCGAACATCCAAAACAATCTTGAAATAAAGAAACAGATTTCAAATTATATTACAAAGCTGTAGTAATCAAAACAGCATGGTAGTGGCACAAAAACAGACATACAGATCAATGGAACAGAATAGAGAACCCAGATGTAAACCCACAAGTATTTGGTCAATTAATCTTTGATAAAGGAGTCAAGACAATACAGTGGAAAAAAGAGTCTCCTCAACAAATGGTGCTGGGAAAACTGGACACCTAGAGGCAAAATAATGAAACTGGACCACTTTCTCACACCACACACAAAAATGAACTTAGAGTGGATTAAGGACCTAAATATAATATCTGAAACCATAAAAATCCTAGAGGAGAGCACAGGCAGTATTCTCTCTGATAGTGGCCACAGCAACATTTTTCTAGACATGTCTCCTGAAGGGAAATACAAGCAAAAATAAACTACCAGGAATGCATCAATGTCAAAAGCATCTGCACAGCAAAGGAAACAGCCCACAAAACTAAAAGGCAACCTACAGAATGGAAGAAGATATTTGCAAATGACATATCCAATAAAAGGTTAGTATCCCAAATATATAAAGAATTTATACAACTCAACATTAGAAAACCCAAATAATCCAATTAAAAATGGGGAGAAGACACGAACAGACATTTCTCCAAAGAAGACATACAGATGGGCAACAGACATATGAAAAGATGCTCAATATCACTTACATCAGGGAAATGTAAATTGAAACCACAGTGAGAACATCACTTCACACTCGTCAGAATGGCTAAAATCAAAAACACAATATAAAAGTGTCAGTGAAAAAGAACCCTGGTCCACTGTTGGTGGGGATACAAACATTCTACTTGCACAACTTTTTCTATATATAAACAATCTGATAAATACCTTTGTTTATATAAACTGTGCACATTTTCCCTATTATTCCTTAGAAGAAATTCCTAGATATAAAAACTCTGAAGCAAAGTATATATTTTTAAGCTCTGACATATTTTACTACCTTGTCCTTTAAAAAAGCTCTACCAAAACTACACTCTTTGCAGCAGTATGAGGACTATTTCCCTAAACTTTCCCAGTAGTGGGAACTCTTAAAATTGAAGTATGACAGAAAAACCTGCTTGCTTTTGCTTTACATATCCAATTGCATCTTAATTTTCCTCATAATAATTTCCACCTTTGGACACAAAGTACAGCAAGACTATATTCCAAAGATGGCCCCACTGGGTCATCTGCAACATGATCTTGCCATTCCCCCAGCAAGATATGGAGCCTATTTATCTACCCTCTTGAATCCAAGTGGCCCCTGTGACTGCTCTAAAAGAATATGGTAGAAATGTTGTGTCTCTTCCAAAGGTAGCCTTTAACTGGCCTGCTAGTTTCAATTTCCTATATCTTAAAAATAAGCTGCGAAGGGGCACCTGCCTGAATCAGTACGAAAAGCATGTTACTCTTGATCTTGAGGTCATGAGTTCCAGCCCCACACTGACTATAGAGATTACTAAAAAAAAAAAATAAACAAACAAAAAATAAGCTGCTATGTAATTGTAATTACCCTAATACTAACATGCTGTGAGAAGCCTGACCAAAAGGAAAAGTTCTGAAGGATGAAATGCCATGCGAAGAGAAGACAGAAAGACCAAGAAGAGCCAGGGCATGAGATGTGAAAATGGATCTTGCAGCCTCAGCCACTCAGCTATCAGAACAAGGATCACAGATGAACCATCTAGCCAAACCATTCCAAACTCCTGACCTACAAACCTAGAACAAAACAAAATGGCTGTTTTATGTTTTTTTTTTAAATGGTTGTTTCAAGTTACTAAGTTTTAGTTTGATTTGTTACAGAACAACAGATAAACTAGAACACGATTTTAAGTAACTTCTGAGGGGAGCCTGGATGACTCAGTCAGTTGAGCCTCCAAGTCCAGGCTTCAGCTCAAGTCATGATCACCTAGCTGTGGGATTAAGCCCCTCATCAGGTTCCTCAACTCAGCAGGGAGTCTGCTTAAGATTCTCTCACCACCTCTCTCTCTACTCGCCCCCCCCCATAAATCTTTTTAAAAAGTAAAATAAAGTAACAACTGATAAAAATTTTAAGATCAGGACGCCTGGGTGGCTCAGAGGATTAAGCCTCTGCCTTCAGCTCTGGTCATGATCTCAGGGTCCTAGGATCAAGTCCCACATCGAGCTCTCTGCTCAGCGGGGACCCTGCTTCCCCCTCTTTCTTTGCCTGCCTCTCTGCCTATTTGTGATCTCTCTCGCAAATAAATAAAATCTTTTTTTAAAATAATGTTATTTATTTCTTTTTTCTTTTAAGATTTTATTTATTTGACAGAGAGAAACATAGCCAGAGAGGGAACACAAGCAGGGGAAGTGACAGAGGGAGAAGCAGGCCTCCCGCCAAGCAGGGAGCCCGATGTGGGACTCGATCCCGGGTCTCCAGGATCATGACCTGAGCCGAAGGCAGTCACCCAACCAACTGAGCCACCCAGGCACCCACAAATAAATAAAATCTTAAAAAAAATTTTTAGGATCATTTATCTCCAAATAAGCATGCTTCAAAAGCTACCTTAGAAAAACATACTTTTACTCCAGTGATTTCTCAATCGCTATAAGCATCTTAAGAACAACTTTTTTAGCCTTTTATAGCTTTTAAGGAGATTTAAATACATTTTTTTTCAGATATTTCATTCTGATTCACGTGATCCAGGGACAAGAGTTTCAAAAAGACTTAGATTTTATAAGTAGTCAGTCAACTGAAAAATTAAAAGCTTATCAATGTGACAAGATATAGCACTTATGAAATCTATACAAGTGCAACAAGCCTTAATTCTCTGAATACTTCAGTTCATTAAATTAAATATAATATCTCCCTAGAAACCCCACAGATAAATATGTCAGTAGCCTAGAGACTAGTCACAGTCTCTCAAGAACTATGACAATTACCTAAGAGAACCTAAAGATTTTGGTTTGATTTAATTACTACATTGGAAGAGAAAATGTAAACAATTCATATATTATTCATAGCTTTGCAATTCATCAACAGTACAATAACAGAAAAAGTCCTAAAATAAAAATTAGAGTATTTTATGTAAAAATGAAGAATCTATGACTATTTTATGAAACTAATTTTTGACAATAAAAGTCTATAGCAAGGAAGTGTGCAAGGAAGTATACTAAGCAAAAGGATACGACACTAGTAGGCTCTATTACCAGAGAGCTCCACTTCGGGGTCTATCTCAAACTCAACAAGTACAAAAAACAAAAATTAAATTCTTTTTTTTTTTTTACCCAAAACCTGTTCTTCCCTTGCCTTCCCCTTATCAGTAAGCTATTATCTCCATCTATCCAGTCACTAGAGCCAAAAATGTTATTTTTATTCTTCTCATTCCTACAAATAATTCAACAGCAGTTTTTGTTTTTGTTTGTGTTTTTACGGTTTTTATTTATTTATTTGACAGAGAGCGAGAACACACACAAGCAGGGGGACTGGTAGGCAGAGGGAAATGGAGAAGCAGGCTTCCTGGATAGCAGGGGAAACCCAATGTGGGACTCGATCCCAGGACCCCGGGATCATGACCTGAGCCAAAGGCAGTCGCTTGACCAACTGAGCCAGCCAGATGCCCTCAACAGCAATTCTTATTGATTCTACCATAAAAATTATCCATTCTCTACCAAATCATCTCTTGCCTGGCCTAGCCTGATAACTAGTTTCCTACAATGACTTCCTTAACTGGCCTCTTTAAATTCACTTTTGCCCCTCTACAAATCATTTACTAAATGGTAATCAAAGTATTTTTAAATTGTAAGCCTTATAATTGCTCTAACCCCTGCTAAAATCTTTCTAATAACTTCCTATTGCACTAATGATAAAATTCAAACTTCTTCCTATGGATGATTTACAAGGCCTAACTTGATCATGCTCCATGGACTGAGCCAGCCAGGCACCCTCCCCCTTGACTTACTTAAGATAAAAATTACTACAAGATTACAATCAAGTCAACTCTTTCTATTAGGATTTCTACATCTCTGGAATAGAAATAATGATAAACTCATTCAACTCACATTTCTTCTCATCTAACTTCCAGATCCTTCTAGAGATACAATTCAAAGAAAAGAGACTTCATGTAAACCCAAATAAACATATATATTTCCTCACACAAGTTTTCTTTCATGACCTCTCAGTTTACTTATCCTGTGCTCTGACATCATTTCAGATATAAATCTTTAAGGCACTGTATCCTCTTTTTTGTTGTTTGTTTTCCTCCTCTTCTTTTGTTCACTCTACCTTCTTAAACACTCCAAACATAAAATCTATAATTGGCTCTTTTTTAAGGCCTTTACTGCTCTCTTTCTACAAAGTTAAGTGAAGTTTGCCCATCGGTTTACATTCTTTTTTATCCACAACATAGATGATTTTCATATATACAAATAACATGCCTAATCCTTCAAGCATTCTAAACTATCAGTTTATTTCCACATGGGAAAGCCAGCACCTTTAACTAAATCATCCAAATGTCTCTTCAAGGACACAAGAGAAAGAGGAAAAGGACTTAAGCATTAATTAAGTGGGTTGCTCCCTATCTACTTCCGTGAAAGGTAGTATTGTTCTCATTCACTGAGCCTGGGAAAAATTCAGAAATCTGTCCAAAGGTTTCACTACCAATAAGTGAAAAAGAAATCAAACAGTTCTTCTACCCCCAGAGGTTGTATGCTTGGTCCACATTCACTATTATCCTAAAAGAATGTTCTCTAGTATAAATTATGCTTTACCTATCAACAGCACCAGAAACTTTCAGTTAAACACTTCAGGTTACTAAAAAAATAAAATAAACGCTTTAGGTTAGCAATACCTCTTTACCTCCATTTTCTACAAAAATCCAATTAAAATGACAGGAAAAAAATTTTTAAAGCACTAATCAACAAAGACAAAGAGAAGCAGTAAGAATAGCAACACAATTCTGGAAACTGAAAGGCAGGTAAAAGAACAGGAACTCACTTAGACCAGAAAAAGCTAAAACCTAAGTCTTCAAATGCACTGGTAAAGCCGATTTGAAGCCAAAAGATTTGGAATACAAAACTTCAAGATGGTTACTGAATATATGCTGAACAATAACCTTTAGGAGCTTTCGTGTGCTTATTGACCATTTGCGTATCTTCTCTAGAGAAACGTTTATTCAACTCTTTTGCCCGTTTTTAAACTGTGTTATTTGCTCTTTTATTGCACTATAGAGTTTTTTATATTCTTTGAACACACACCCCTTACATAATTTGCAATTATTTCCTACCATTCTATAGGCTGTCTTTTCATATTCTTGATTCCTTGTAAGCACAAAAGTTTTAATTTTGATGAAATCCAATTTGCCAATTTTTTTTTTAGTTGCTTGTACTTTAGGCATTGTATCTTAAAAATCACTGCCTAATTCAAGGTAAATCTTCCGGATACAAGGTAATACAAGTAAATCTTGTGGGTTCAAAGATTTATGTTTTCTTCTAAGAATTGTATAGTTTTTGCTTTTACATTTAGGTCTATGACCCATTTGACCTAACGTTCACATAGGATGTGATGCAGGAGTCCTAACTTCATTCTTTTACATGTGGATGTCCAGCTGTTTCAGCATCATTTGTTAAAAAGGCTCTTTTTGGGTGCCTGGGCGGCTCAGTGGGTTAAAGCCTCTGCTTTTGGCTCAGGTCATGATCTCAGGGTCCTGGGATTGAGGCTCGCATCAGGCTCTCTGCTCAGCAGGTAGCCTGCTTCCTCCTCTCTTTCTCTGCCTGCCTCTCTGCCTACTTGTGATCTCTCTCTGTCAAATAAATAAATAAAATCTTTTAAAAAAAATTTTTTAAAAAGGCTCTTTCTTCATTGACTGTATTGGAACCCTTGTGAAAACCTGGTTTATCATAAATGTAAGGGTTTCTGGATTCTCTTTTCCATTGATCTATATATCCTACTTTGATGCCAATACCACACTGCCTTGATTACATAGCTCTGTAGTATTTTTAAATTGGGAAGTATACTGACCAAATTTGTTCTTCTTTTTCCAGACTGTTTGGCTATTCTGAGTCACTTTTATTTTCATATGAATTTTAGGATCAGCTTGGCAGTCATCAAAGAAATTAGATGGAAATTTTGATAGGGGCTACCTTTAGTCTATAGGTGACTAGGATTTGGGGAATATTATAATCTTAAGTCTTCTGATCCATGAACATGGACTATCTTTCTATTAATTTAGGTCTTTAATTTCTTTTGATGATGTTATAGAGTTTTCAGTGTACAGTCTTGTACTTCTTTGGCTAAATTTATGCCTATGTATTTTTTTAATATTTACTTTTTTTAATTAATGAGAATTAACTTTTTTAAAAGATTTATTTATTTGTTTGTTTGTTTGTTTGACAGAGAGAAAGAGATCACAAGCAGGCAGAGAGGCAGGCAGAGAGAAGAGGAAGCACGCTCCCCGCCAAGCAGAGAGCCTGATGCAGGCCTCAATCCCAGGACCCTGAGATCGTGACCTTAGCCGAAGGCAGAGGCTTAACCCACTGAGCCACCCAGGCGCCCTATGCCTATGTACTTTATTCTTTTTAAAAATACCATTGTTGGGCGCCTGGGTGGCTCAGTTGGTTGGGCGACTGCCTTGGCTCAGGTGATGATCCCAGAGACCTGGGATCAGGTCCCACATCAGGCTCCCTGCTTGGCGGGAAGCCTGCTTCTCCCTCTCTCACTCCCACTGCTTGTGTTCCCTCTCTGGCTGTGTTTCTCTCTGTCAAATAGATTTTAAAAATCTTAAAAAAAAAAAAATGCCATTGTTCAGTGGGATGATTTTCTTTGCTAGTAAATAGAAATAAAAATTATTTTTTTTAAAGATTTATTTATTTGACAAAGAGAAACACAGCCAGAGAGGGAACACAAGCAGCGGAGTGAGAGAGGGAGAAGCAGGCTTTCCGCGGAGCAGGAAGCCTGATGCGCGGCTTGATCCCGGGACTCCAAGATCATGGCCTGAGCAGAAAGCAGTCGCTTAACCAACTGAGCCACCCAGGCACCCCTGAAATAAAAATTATTTTTGTACACTGTCCTTACATCCTGCTGGCTTGCTGAACTTAATAGTTCCAGCTGATTTTGGTGGATTCCTTAAGATTTTCTACATACAAGATATATAATCTAAAAGTACAGATTCCCAGCAGGAAGCCTGCTTCTCCCTCTCTCCCTGCTTATATTCCCTCTCTAGCTGTGTTTCTCTGTGTCAAATAAATAAAATCTTAAAAAAAATAAAAGTACAGATAAATTATACTTTTTTATATGGATGCCTTTTATTATTCCTTCCCACCAAATACTCCAGCTATAACTCCTACATCATGGAATAGAAGTAGAGAGAGTGAACTTTTATTCATGGTCATAAGGGAAAATTCTTAGTCTTTCACCTTTAAGTATCATGTTAGCAAGGAATTTTTCATAGGTGCTCTTTACCATGTTAAATAACATACTCTTGCTTTACTGAGTATTTTCACCACAAAAGTGTGATGGATTGCCAAATGCTTTTTCTGTGTCTATTAAGATAATTATATAGTCTTTGTCTTTTATTCCATGGCCACTGACTTTTTGCATTCCTGGATAAATCCCACCTGGTCATGATGTACAATCCCTTTTATATGTTGCTATATTTGGTTTGCTAACGTTTTGTTAAAGATTTTTGTACATTTATAAGGGATATCAGTCTGTCGTTCTCTTGTGATATCTTTGGCTTTGGTAGCCGGATAATACTAGCCTCACGGAATGACGTGGTGATGCCGCCTCTTCTATTTCATGTAAAAATTTGTAAAGGATTACTGTTATTTACCTTTAAACATTGGGAAGGACTCATTGGGAAAGCCATCGTGCCCTGGGTTTTTATTGGTTGTTTTTTCTTTTAAGTAGGCTCCACATCTAGTGCAAACCCAAAGTGAAACCTGAACCCATAACTCCAAGATCAACACCTGAGCCAAAACCAAAAGTCCGGTACTGAATGGAAATAAGCCACCTAGGAACTCCCTAGGGGAAGCTTTTTGATTAATTCAAACTTTTTTTTCTTCAAATTAGCCAAGTATCCACTTTTTTTTTTTTTAAGATTTTATTTATTTATTTGACAGAGAGAGAGATCACAAGTAGGCAGAGAGGCAGGCAGAGAGGAGGACGCAGGCTCCCCGCTGAGTAGAGAGCCCAATGTGGGCCTCAATCCCAGGACCCTGAGATCATGACCTGAGCTGAATGCAGAGGCTTTAACTCACTGAGCCACCCAGGCACTCCAAGTATCCACTTTTATATGAGGTTATATTTTTTCGGGACTCAGAAGGTCCCTATTGCTATTTAATGCAATCTTTTGTTGTTTTTCCAAAATTGTTCAAAATACAAAGAGACTACTGATTTCATGATGAATTATCACAATCAGAGAGGGCCTCCCTCTAACTAGAGAACAAACTATCAAGAATAATGGATTATAACTGTCAAAATTGGTATTTTATTCTTCAAGCAAAATTCATACTCTTCCTCAGTACACTATCTCTTAATCCCCAAAGAGTGATGATGGCATTTTGATCACTCTATAGAAACATATATGCTGATTACCCACTACCACCAGTGTGCATTCTTTTTTTTTTCCCCCCGCTGTACCATTACTACGTTTGTGTCAATTTGTCCTTTTACTTTTGTCACCTGTGGCTGATTGCAGTAAGTAGCAATCTGGTGTCTGGAAGAGACCACAACTATCTTTTTTTTTTTAATATTTTATTTATTTGACAGAGAGAAACACAGTCAGAGAGGGAACACAAGTAGGGGGAGTGAGAGAGGGAGAAGCAGGCCTCCCGCCGAGCAGGGAGCCCGATGTGGGGCTCGATCCCAGGTCTCCAGGATGATGACCTGAGCCGAAGGCAGTCGCTTAACCAACTGAGCCACCCAAGCGCCCCAGATCACAACTATCTTTTATCTGGTTGGCCAATGTGAGGCTGGCCCCTGATGACATTCTCCCCCCCTTTTTTAAATTCTTTTTAATTTAAATTCAATTAACATATAGTGCATTATTCATTTCAGAAGTAGAATTCAGTGATTCATCAGTCTCATATTAATAGCCAGTGCTCATTACATCAAGTTCCCTCCTCAATGTCCATTACCCAGTTACCCTATCCTCTCACGCTCCTCCCCTCCTACAACCCTCAGTTTGTTTCCTATGATTAAAGGTCTCCTATGGTTTGTTTCACTCTCTGATTTTTGTCTTCCTTTGTTTTGTTTTGTTTTAGATCTACTCAGATTTTCTATTTCTTCTTGAGCTACTTTCAATAAATAGATTGCATCTTTTCTAGGGATATATCCATTTCATCTAGCTTATTGTCCCAGAATTATTTACAGTATTCTCTTATAACGCTTTGTATTTCTGTAGGACAAGAGCAATGTCCTCCCTTTCATTCTTTTTTTTTTTTTTTAAGATTTTATTTATTTGACAGAGAGAAACACAGCCAGAGAGGGTACACAAGCAGGGGGAGTGAGAGAGGGAGAAGCAGGCTTCCTGCCGAGCAGGGAGCCCGATGTGGGACTCGATCCCGGGTCTCCGGAATCATGACCTGAGCTGAAGGCAGTCGTCCAACCAACTGAGCCACCCAGGTGCCCCCTCCCTTTCATTCTTGAAGCTAGTAATTTGAGTCTTCTTTTTCTCTTGGTCAGACTAAAGATTTGCCAACTTTACTGGTCTTTTTGAAAAGCTAACTTTTGGATTCATGACTTTTTTTACTGTTTCACAAATTTGTTTTTTTTTTTTAATTTCTGCTCCATCTTTTTTATTTCCTCCCTCTTCCTGCTTTATGATAAGTTTGCTAGTTCCTTTATCTAGTTTCTTAAGATAGATGGTTTGATCATGATCTGAGATTATTTTAACATAGGTCTTTGCAGCTATACATGTCCCTCTAGGTACTGCTTTAGCTGCATCCCAAAAGTTTTGGTAGGTGATTTTGTTTTCATTGGTCTGAAAGTATTTTCTAATTTTCTTTATGATTTCTTCTTGAATCCACTGGTTATTTCAGAGTGTGTTATTTAATTTCCACATATTTGTGAATTTTTTGGATTTTTCTGGTTATTGATTTCTAATTTTATTACATGATGGTCAAAGAACATATTCTGCATGGTTTCAAAACTTTCAAACTTACTGAAGCTTCTTTAGTAGCCTAACATATATCTACACTGGAAATGTTTCACATGCACTTGAGAAGAATGTGAATTCACTTTTGTTGAGTGACATGTTCAACAGATTCTATCTGTTATGATCATACCTATTACCTATTATTTATTATGTATCTATTATTGTCTCGTTGGGTTTATTTTATTTGTTAGTTTGGTTTTTTTAAAGATCTTATTTATTTGACAGAGAGGAAACACAACTAGAGAGGGAACACAAGCAGGGGGAGTGAGAGAGGGAGAAGCAGGCTTCCCGCCGAGCAGGGAGCCCGATGTGGGGCTCAATCCCAGGTCTCCAGGATCATGACCTGAGCCAAAAGTAGTCACTTAACCAACTGAGCCACCCAGGCGCCCCTATTTGTTTTGTTTTTTGAGACAGAGTATAAGCAGAGGGAGCAGCAGTCAGAGGGAAAGGGAGAAGCACGCTCCCTACTGAGCAGGGAGCCCAACATGGGGCTCTATCTCAGGACCCCGGGCTCATGACCTGAGCCAAAGGCAGATGCTTAACTGACTGAGCTACCCAGGTGCCCTCTCTTGGTGGTTTATAGTGTTGTTCACATCTATTTCCTTGTTGACCTTCTGCCTAGTTGTTTTGTCCATTATTCAAAGTATTTATGTCTTCGGGGCGCCTGGGTGGCTCAGTTGGTTGAGCGACTGCCTTTGGCTCAGGTCATGATCCCAGAGACCCGGGTTCGAGCCCCACATCGGGCTCCCTGCTCTGCAGGAGGCCTGCTTCTCGCCCTCTCATTCCCCCTGCTTGTGTTGCCTCTCTTGCTGTGTTTTTCTCTGTCAAATAAATAAATAAAATCTTTAAAAAAGCAAAAACAAAAAAAAGCAAAGTATTCATGTCTTCAATTCTAATTACTGAACTGTCTGTTTCTTCCTTCAATTCTGTCAATTTTGCCTTATGTATTTTGGGGATCTAAGTTTTGTAGGTATTATGGCTTCCTGATGGTCTGACCTATTTATCATTATAAAATGTCCTTTGTCTCCAGGAATTTTTGTCTTAAGGTCCATTTCAGCCAATATTAATATAGTCATTCCAGCTCCCTTTTAGATACTATTCACGTGATTTATCTTTTTTATCCTTTTACTTTCAACCTATTTGTGTCTTTGAATCTAATGTATGTTTCCTGCATGAGTGCAAACCCCACACTGGATGTGGAGATTACTTAAAAATAAATAAGTAAAAAAAAATGGTCTCTCAAAAAACAACAATTAGGTATGTCTCTTATAAACAGAATATAGTTGGGTCACTGAAATTTTATGTAAGTAAAAGTTTTAAATAAATAAGGGCAAAATACATTAAAAAGGCATACCCTTTTCTGAAATTGAAGTACTACAAAGACAAAATATTCAAGAATAGCCATTAAACTTTTGGAAAAGAAAAAAGGAGGGGGAAACAACCCACCAGATATCAAGACAGAGTTGTTATGAAAAATATTTTAACTAAAATATTAATGGTATTTGACAAATAGACAAATACATTTGTGAAAAAGAATAGAACCCAGAAAAATATCCACATATGCGGAGATGTATGTATTATTTAATCAATGGGAAGAAGGTTAATTATTCAATAAAATATGTTAGGATAAATGACTTCCATTAGGAAGAAAACAAAATTAGATTCTCAAAACTAAAATCCTGTCACATGACATGAAACTAAAACTTACTATGAAATGACAGGAAAATATGCTATATGTAATAGTGGGATAGGGGAAACTTTCCTAAGTAATACACAAAACCCATTTTTATTTATTTTTTTTTTAAAGATTTTATTTATTTGACAGCGAGAAACACAGGCAGAGAGGGAACACAAGCAGGGGGAGTGAGAGAGGGAGAAGCAGGCTTCCCGCCGAGCAGGGAGCCTGATGTGGGACTCGATCCCGGGTCTCCAGGATCATGACCTGAGCTGAAGGCAGTCGCTTAACCAACTGAGCCACCCAGGCGCCCCAGAAACCCATTTTTAAATTTCACTATGATCCAAAAAACACCATGAACAGACTTAATGCAAATTTAATTACTGCAACTAAAGCCTGTGGTTTGAGAGATAGCATTAAAAAGTGAATTCACTTCCACATCCACCATTTGAAAGTTCACCATTAAAAAAGTGAAATTTAGGGATGCCTGGGTGGCTCAGTTATTGGGTGTCTGCCTTAGCTCAGGTCCAGAGATCTAGCCCCCATATCAGGCTCCCTGCTCAGTGTGAGGCCTGCTTCTCTGTCTCTCACTCCCCCTGCTTGTGTTCCCTCTCTGGCCGTGTTTCTCTCCGTCAAATAAATGAATAAAATCTTTTTTTAAAAAAAAGTGAAATTTAGGGGCACCTGGATGGCTCAGTGGGTTAAGGATCTGCTTTTGGCTCAGGTCATGATCAGGCTCCCAGTTCACCAAAGAGTCTGCTTCTCCCTCTGCCTCTTCCCCCCTCCCCACCTCCCACACTCCTGCCTGTGGGCTCTCTCACTCACTCACTCTCTCAAATAAATAAATCTTTTTTTTTTTTAAATGAATTTAACTTCTCAAAATATCAGGTTTGGGATTTTTTTCATTTTAAAAATGAAGAATAATTCCTACCTCACAATATATTTTAATGTTAAATGAGAATAGCTATAAAAGCATCTAGTATGAAATCTGCCACATTATAGAAGCTTGTTCTTCCTTATTTCAACTTAAGTTGGTATAACATTACATTATTACAGTAAATGAGGAATTACAAGCTGCAATCAGGAATAGCGGGATAAAACTACTATATAATTATAATAATAGTTTATAATTATAAAAACAACTTTAGAATAAATGAAAACACATGTCTCCACATCCTTCGCCCACTATGAATAAATGAAAACATCTTTACATGATGAAAGGTAAAGCGGCAATGCAGCCAGGATTGGCACCAGTTTCAGAGCAAAACATAAGCAATACAGATATAGATAGATAGATAGATAGATAGATAGATAGATAGATATTATGTCTTTCACCCATTAAAACCTTCTCCCCAAAATAAGATTTTTTTCCTAAGTTCTCCAACAGATGTCATATCTGAAACAAAATCTACAAATGCAAAACCTTCAGAATGGTACCCAATAAACACTGTTTAGGATAAAACATAAATGTATTTCAGGTAAAGACTAAAGTTTTGAAGACTTGTTAATGTTAACATTTTTATATTTGAACACTGCTTAGAGTAAAACTGTTTCAAAATTCAGAAAGTGCAAATTAATTCAATTTTTTGTTTCAAACAAAATATTCACTTCCTGCATGCGCCATAGTATGATTAAATAAAGGAAAAACACAATTTTTTTAAAAAATTTATAAAATTCTAAAGAGCAACTACATAAAGAGTCCAAACAAATTCAAACTTCTCTAAAAAATGTTGGTCAAAATGGAAAATTCCCACTTAAAAATAAAGTATGCTTAGACACATGTACTTTCCTGTAGATTTTTAGATGAACAAGATTTTGACCTTTAGACTGCTTTTTTAAAAACTATAAAGGGAAGCCTTAGTTACACAAAATTACACAATGAAATGTGCCTTCCAATCAAAAACCAAAACAAAAAAAATATTTATTGGAATGTAAAAGTAATCACTGGCTTTATTCAAATTACTGAAGACAATGTTGCACTAGCAACATCCTTCTCTCCCTCTTTCAATCAATCCCCCTCCTATTTTCCTTATCAATATAGCAGGAAAATTAATGTTTAGAACTTGAACACTGGTGAAATTTTTCTTCAGCAAGACCTGCCTTCTGCATCAATTCTACAGCACCCAAGGCAGTTATGTCCCCATGCCAGACTTAAATGCCTTAAGAATCATTTCAAAAGGAAAATAAAACTAAGATTAGTTTTAAAACAACACAACTGATCAGAACACTACAAACAGGGGCGCCTGGGTGGCTCAGTTGGTTAAGGGACTGCCTTCAGCTCAGGTCATGATCCCGGAGACTGGGGATCGAGTCCCACATCGGGCTCCCTGCTCAGCGGGAAGCCTGCTTCTCCCTCTCTCACTCCCCTCTCTCACTTGTGTTCCCTCTCTCACTGTGTTTCTCTCTGTCTAATAAATAAATAAAATCTTTAAAAGAAAAAAAGAACACTACAAATAGCCTTGCTATACCAAAAAGCAGAAACAGGACACCTGGGTGGCTCAGTCAATGAAATGTCTGCCTTGGGCTCAGGTCATGATCTCAGGTCCTGGGATCCAGCCAGCCACAGTGTGGGGACTTGGGGGGGAGGGGTGCCTCTCCCCCTCCCCCCACTCATTTTCTCTCTCTCAAATAAATAAAATCTTTAAAAAATATATTTTTTAAAAAGGAAAAACAAAAATAAAACAATTAACAAGCTCACCCCTCACAAATTTTCTATTCTCATGTGCAAGTTTCAATGTATCACTCACAAAATGCAGATACTTTAAGGTCAAGTTTCTCTTATACATAAAGCATCTGGATAAAAAGAATTCTAAAATATTATTTTCAAAACGCTGCGCAAACTTACATAGTAATGGGGTTATGGAAAGACTGGAAAAAGTAGGAATGTGAGCAAAGACTTATTTCTTGGCATACTTCCATCTACTACAAATCTAATCTAGATCCAAAAATGTATACCAAATACTGGAATTCTTTGAATCTTGATTTTTTCTTCCCAAACAATAACTGGAATACTGGAAGCAACTCTTTGAAAATCCTCTAATAGTGATTAAAATAGAATAGATATTATGTTCAAGTTTGACAAAGGTCACTATAATATTCCATACAACTTAGTACCTTTACCTCTTATATTCAATGATTCCTTCTTTTTTTTTTTTAAGATTTTATTTATTTATTTGAGAGACAAACATAGCTAGAGAGGGAAGACAAGCAAGGGGAGTGAGAGAGGGAGAAGCAGGCAACCCGCCAAGCAGGAAGCCCTTGGCAGAGCTGGATCCCAGGACTCTGGGATCATGACCTGAGTGGAAGGCAGACGTTTAACGACTGAGCCTTGGCACTCTTGATTCCTTTATTTCAAAAACAAAGACATCACAAGGTTTGTGAACAACACCAGTGGCTACAAAGTATTTCCATATCACTTCTCTCAACTTGTTTTTTTAAGAAAGTCAAACTTAAAATGTGAAACAAATTAAGTATAAAACCACATTCTCTAGAGGGGAAAATGCTGTTACTTCATTAAAAAGACAAATAGCCAACTCACATAAATAAAAAAAATCACAAAAAGCAGAATTTTCTGAAGTATACTTTAAAAATTACTTCATTTGCCACACAGTCTGGACTCTAACTTGCAAAGCTGTCCTAAGCAATCCATGTGTGTCTCCTCTGGGTCCTGTTAATTCACACCGAACACAAAACTTTCAAAAATACCAACAAAAGCAATCAAACCAGATGCAGCCTTTTATAAGCAATAGCCCTAAGCTAATATTACACCCTCCTCAAAAAAAAAAAAAAAGCAAAAGTCAAAACAAAACCAAAAAAAAAGTTCTTAAACTTTCTCTTAGAAGTAGGAGTTCTCAGTTCTACAACTCTATTCTTTGCTTTTCAGTGAAAAGAGAATGGGAAATGAGTGATAAGAAGGAGAACAGTTAATTCCCAGGAGCAGAATGCAAGAATTTACAACTCAGGCTTAGCCTAGAGATCAGCAGGCAAATACATATCAATGCTCAGGGAAAGCTTTCAAGAAATGTTATTAACGCAAGTCATAAGGCCTTACTTTTTAAGGCCCAAGGACAGCCCTATACGTGCACCGTAAAACACATCCTATCAAAACTATTCTCCAAAAACAACTCAGGAGTTTCCCAAAATGCCCGAAATGTAAAGAGCAAGTCCTCTGGACACTCTCAGGGCTGCCGCCTCTCACGTGGGAAGGAGGCCAGTTCCAGTGAATCCGAGAGCCACCACGTCAGTTTATGTGACAGATCCACTGGGAGCATCCGACTGTGATCCGGGGCCCTCTCGGGCGACGCTGCTGGAAGAGGAACATAGATACATGCTTCAGGGCCCTCCTTCTTCCGTTCTCAGAACAGAAATGCACTGTCTCTTAGTCCTCACCGCTCAGCCCAGAGCTTCTCGACAGCGGGGAGAGCTCAAGTGGAAATAAAAGCAGAGAGTCTCCGACCAGGGTGGATAGAATGCGCTCGGTCAAAGCACTTCCCCTCGCCTTCCTCCGCGACTCCGAAGGCAAACCAACGGCCAGCGCCTCCCTGGGCGCCCCCCTGGCAGCAGACACGCAAGCAGCAGCAGTCCCAAGTCGCCCCACTCCTTCCTCCTCGGGGTAAGGGGAGCGGAAAAGCGCAAAGAGGAAGTAAGTGAACTACAAGAGGGTGCCCTGCAACCTCCTAAAAGAGGGGGTGGGGTGGGAGTGGAAACGCCAAGGAGCGGAAGGAAGGGGCAAGGAGCTGCAAGAGGAAGGGACGAGAGCGCGCGCCGGCAAAGGGCACGACTCTCCGGGGATGCGGCTGCACCCTACTAGTTCCTCGAAGCTGACGGGAGTCTCCGGCCTCCTGGGCGCTCCTCCCCAGCCGAGGGCGAGGAAGCGAGATGAGGAGGCACTCCCTGAACAGCCTCAGCCCTCAGCAAGGGTCGGTCGGGGAGGCAGTGCCCTCGCCGGGTCCGGAGCTGCGACAACGGCCGCTGACCTCGTCGGAAGACGCGGACCGCGGGGCCCTCCGCGCGCTCAGCGGGCCGGCTTTCACGCCCCTACCCCCGAGGAAGGCAGCTCCGGGATGACGGCAGCCCGGCGGCCTCGCGGGTTACCTGAAGCGGGGCGAGTCCTTCAGACACTCTTCGAAATCCACCGTCATCTTCATCCTTCCTCCGCCTCGCCTCGAAGGCGGCGCTGGAAGAGCCGAGAGAGCCGCGGGAGCGGTTGCGCTGGGGACCAAGACAGCGACGACGAGTGCACGGCCGCGACTAGCGCTGCGCGGAGCTGCGGAGGGCGCCCTGCCCGCTGGTCATAGCACCCGCGAAGACCGTGGCGGCAGCGGCGGCGCGTCAGGCCCTAGTCAGGCCCCTCTTCCTCCCGCCCCCAGCCGAGCGCCGGCCACAGGGAAACCGCCCGGGAGTGACAGCCTCCGCCAGCCAGCCACGAACCCGGCGGCCAATGGGAGGGGCTTCCGGCAGCACCGCCTGCGGGCGCTCCGGCAACGCACCTGAGCGACGGTAGCTCGAGCCAATGAACAACGCGACCGTAGGTGCCGCCTTGCCACTGGCGTCCCCGAGGGCCAACCCGGATGCGCAGGAGTCGTTAGGCGGGACGCGCCGGTTGCTGGGAGGCCAGCTGCTGAGGCTCCTTGGGAAGGAAGTCACGTGGCTGAGCGCCGCGCTTCCCTCGGAGCCCCCGCCTCTTCTCCTGCTTCTCAGCCCCGCCCTGCTGAGCTGCCAACGCGGAGGAGCCGCCGCCTGCAGGTTTGAGGATTCTTACCGCTCTGGCAGAAATCTGAAGAGGTTGGGAGTAGAAATTATCAAAGGAAGACATAAACTAATCCACCGCTTCCTTTCCGTTCAGAGAAACTGAGGTTAGAAGAGGAGTGAGGGTAGCTTTATGATAAAATTATTTTTACACTTATTGACTTCATCTCTTAGTAACGTGGAAATCTCTCCCACATATATCTTCTCATATAACTAAGAGACTACTTCCTGAAAGAGCTGGTATTTGGGGAGAGCATGGAAAGATCAGGATTCCGACAGGTACGCGAAGTAGAGCGTTTGATGTGGAGGAAACGCTTTCAAACCTGCAGAAGACATTCTTCGTTACTGATACTTTTCTCTCAATAACTTTCACCAGTTCAAAGACGATAGGGTTTTGAAAATCAGCCTCACTTCCCACTGGTCCACAGTTGTTCTAGGAGCCCTCTAAAATACGTATCACCTGATCCAACAAGGCACAGGTATTTACCTTACTTCTGATTTTAATATGCCATTGATTGTTTTTAAAAAGTGGGGGTGGCCAATGGATCCATTATATTTAAACATAACCCAACCTAAAAAGATAATATGCATATCTATTCTATTCTAAGATAAGACTATCCATAAAATGCAACAAAAAAATGTCTTAACTGTATAGTGGCTCTGAGCGAGAGCCTGAAAGCAAACTTTCTGGATTTACCTCCTGTCTTTTCTTCCTGTAGGATGAAGGTAACACCACCGATCTAATAGAGTTGCCCTGAAGCTGAAGTGAGAACTCTAAACACAACACAGTGCCACATAGTAACCGTTCTGTAAATGTTGGCTATTATCATAATTGTACCACTTTTTCTCCAGTGCTATAATCAAAGTTTAAATGTAAGCCTTCTCACTTCTACTGCCTGAAGTCTTATATAACCATTTTGACCATCTGGCTAAATGTAGCATGATGGTAGGATGTTTTACATAACCAGTAGTTGTAGCTTGATCTCTTTAGCACCTTTTAGAAATTAACAATATGATTTTTGAGACATTTCAAAGAATATACAAGCATTATGTATGTTTCTTCTTTGGTTATAAACTTGGTTTCTTTTTTATTTTTTTAAGTTTTTATTTTAATTCTAGTTAGTTAACATACAGGTGTTATATTGGTTTCGGGTGTACAATATAGTGATTCAACACTTCATACATCACCCTGTGCTCATCAGGACAAGTGCCCTCCTTGATCCCCATCACCTATTTAACCCATCTCCCCACCCCCCAAGATGATCAGTTTGTTCTCTATAATTAAGAAGCTATTTCTTGATCTTCACTCGCTTGCTCGCTCTCATTTTTTTCCCTTTGCATATTTGTTTTGTTTCTTAAATTCCACATATGAATGAACTCAAATGGTAATTGGTTTCTTTTTTTAAATTGAATTGCATATCTCTGGAATATACACAGCTTTTGATAACTGGAAACTATGGGCAGTTAAACCTTCAGTGTCCACAGTTCAGTTGGTCAAGCCAGACTCTTCTAGATTTATAACATCTGTGTCAAACTTAGGGCGTTGGCCATTTCTACATTTAATTGTATTCCTGATGTGTGACAGCTAACCTATATATACAATAACTTATTGTTTCAATGCTTCAACACAGTGTAACCTTTTGGCAGAGGCCTAACTTGACACTTCGGGATTCAAAATTAGAATTCAGTTGCATGGCACCATCAATGAAAATAACTCAACTAAGCTAATTGTCAATAATGAACATTTTCTTTCTTTCTGCAGACAGCCAAATTTACGTATATCCAGTTAGTGATAATGGTATCAAAAATTTTTTTCTGCCCTGTGGTAAAGTAAGCATTTGGGGTTGTCAATTGTAGGGTATGTCCTAAATTAAGAAATATTAGAAATGGTTTAAGGTGGAAATAGTGAGTCTTAGAAAACGTGTAATATTATTATTCTTAACTTAGAGTAATGAAAACCAAGGCCCCAAGGTATAGAAATAACTTACCGGGTGACTAAACACAGGCCCATGTCACCAGACTCTTAACTTCAAACTGCCTGCTCTCCTCTTTAGAATTTGGCCTTTATAGGTGTGGCTCTATCTGCCTGTGAAACAGTTCCTTTTCATCCATTTCATTTGAAATATGCAGCTCAAATGCCACTTCCTTCAGGAAGCCTTCTCAATTTGCTGAAATACAGACTTCTCTTTTCAACACACAAAGTTAGTGAAGGATATAAATGATCAAACTTAAGTCTCACAAATGTCTTTTCCCCAGACTTCCCAGTCCCTTCCTCCAAAGCCTCTGGAACCCTGTGTACCCATAGCCCTTCCTTCCCAGAATGCTTCTGATTTCCTCTGAGGATACTTTTTTTTTTAAGATTTTATTCATTTATTTAGAGAGAGCACGTGGTGGGGGGGGCGAAGGGGAGAGGGAGCTAGAACCCCAACCAGACTCCACGCTGAGCACTAAGCCCATCATGGGGCCCGATCTCACAACTCTCAGATCATTACCTGAGCCAAAATCAAGAGTCAGATGCTCAAACAACTGAGCCACACAGGTACCCCCTCTCTGAGGATACTTTTAACTGTATGTCCTTTCGAGTAGAAGTTGTTCATTACCCCTTCCCCTGATCCTCCTGGGCCAGGATACATAGCAAGAATCTAACTCTTGACAACTTAAGAATTTACGTTCCACCTTCATACAACAATTTCTTGGGGGGGGGGGTGCTAATGTCATCTAGCTACACCACTGTCTTTACTGTCCTAGTTGCTGTTCTCTTCCAATTTCCCACTCCTTCCCTGCCTTAGCCTGGCTCATTGCATTGCAAATTACATCAAGAGCCTAGAGTTATGATGAAGGTAACTGCGGGAAGCTACTGGAACTGGGAAATGGAAGAATGCAGACACCTGTGGGAACTGGTTTCCTTCTCCTGGTGGCTGTATCCTCAATCTTTCTCACCTACTGCCCAACTTTCAGCAAGGGTCCTCTCTGCTCTCCGTGGGTTCTAGTCTCCTGGGATCCTCACGTATAATCCCTCATTGCTACTGGTTCCTCCAACAAACTGGTTGTCAGATGCTGTGGGGGCCCAAGCAGATGATTTAAGTGAATGAAGCTGGCCCGTGTGGGCAGCATAGTGGGCCTGGTGGCCCAGGTGAAGAGGGAAGCATGTGCCCCATATACTGCTCAGCTCCAGGATGTTTTTGCCGTATCAGACCTTCAGATTCTATAAGAGAAGCCAAATAGCCAGATTTCAATGTGAAACCTCTCCACCTCCCCAGTTTTAAAATGTTGGCAACACTTTCAAATTAGGAAACATTGCGCAGGTCACAAAAATAAATTTCAGGGGCACTCTGCAACTGCTGTATATATATATAAATATATATATATATATATATATATATATATATTTTTTTTTTTTTTTGACAATTCTTGATGTAACCTTTCTACATATGCTCCTGGAACTTATCACGTTAATCTGTTTCCTAATTCCCAGATCCCAGGAGAAAACAGATTAACCCAGCTCATCTTTTCATGACAGGTCAGACAGGTCCCCAGCCAGGAAATAGGAGAGTGGTATTACCCAATTTAATCATTGCTGCAGAAACGGGGAGGGGGGCGGTGTCAGGATGGAGGCTACAGGACAGGTGCCTAGTGGACAAAGCAGTTTCCTAAAAGAGTATTAATGACCCGGTTCCATAAAACACAGCTAGAAAACTCTCATGTTTGGCCTCTGACTCACAGTCCTCCATCCACTCCAACTCCTGCCACCAGCTAAGGTGGTTTCAATATTCACTCATTCTTTCTTCATTTAATAATATCCATTAAGCAGGTAGGCTGGCCAGACACCATGGCAGGCTCTGAGGTTTACAGGTGAGATAAACAATGTTTCCTGTTGAGGCACCTGGGTGGCTCAGTTGTTAAGTGTCTGCCTTTGGCTCAGGTCATGATCCCAGAGTCCCAGGATCAAGCCCCACATCGGGCTCCATCCTCAGCAGGAATCCTGCTTCTCCCTCTCTCACTCCCCCTACTTGTGTTCCCTCTCTAACTGTGTTTCTCTCTGTCAAATAAATAAATTAAAACAAAACAAAACAAAAAGTATTTCCCTTCTAAAGCTCAGAGGGCTGCTCATACTCTGACAGGCCTTCTCCTGGGGAAGGAAATAGGGTTCTTATATATGCAAACATACGGACTCTTGAAAAAGCAAGATCCAAGCAAAGGTGAGGAAGGTTTTTCCAAGACCTTTAGTCACAGAGATCTGTGTGGCTAAAGCAGAAGTAAACAGTGACCAGATACAAACGATTTTACCACCCTAAGGAATTTGTATTTTAAGGCAATGGGAAGCCATCAGAAGAATTTAAGCCTGGGGCGCCTGGGTGGCTCAGTGGATTAAAGCCTCTGCCTTCAGCTCAAATCAGGATCCCAGGGTCCTGGGATCAAGGCCTGCATTGGGCTCTCTGCTTCCTCCTCTCTCTTTCTCCCTGCCTCTCTGCCTACTTGTGATCTCTCTCTATCAAATAAATAAATAAAATCTAAAAAGAGAGAGAGAAGAAGAAGAATTTAAGCCTGAAGTGACATGAAACAGTTTGAATTTTAAAGGAGAGTGTCGGGGAGCTGGGGCTATCAGTACTAAGACCAAACACAGAGCAGTTGAGAGGTTTTCAATCAAGGCCACTGCAATCAAAAGATGTTCAGGCAACAAAATCAAAAGGATCTGATGATCAACTAAATATGAGGGAGGGAAAAAAAGACTAAACTCCCAGGGTGACTCCAGATTTCAAGTTAGAGAATGATTGGTGGGGACTGGGTGTTATCCACAGAGAGAACAAAGTTCATCTCTTTGTCTCAAAATATGTCACTTCAGACAGTCCTTAAAAATTCCTACATTAAACCCTGTCTCACCCAGTACAACCCATTCACAAGCTCAGCCTCAAATGTCTCCTGCTGTCTCACTCAAATACACTCGCTTCACACCCCCCATTCCTACTCTGTCTCCTAGGCTGTTGGTATCCCCCCAGCTTACCTTCCTCTGCCACTTCAACAGCTCCATTTGCAATGACCCCAAACCTCTTCCCAGGTCCTGTGTTGACCATCTCACATACCCAGCACTAGACCAATCCAGACATTTCCTTTGTGTTTCCCCCTCCTAGTTGCTGAGCAATACTAAAGACAATTTATATCTTAAAGCAGTGGGAGCGATTGGAAAAATCTGATTTGTATTTTAAAGGGAGCTGGGTAGACAAGAGATGAAAGCTTTTGGCACAAGACTTGGACACTACATAGTTAGGGTTTTCAACCGTCTTTGTATTATTTATGTGTGGTCTCATCCTTGGCCTACTGTTGCAATGGCTCTTCCTAAACTTGTCATCCAAGCTGTGGCCCACCTTGCTCATAAACTATAGATAATTTTGACTCTTCAAAAAGAAAATAGGAATCACTGGGTAGGGACACTCTTCCTAGTCCTGACCCACATATTCACCCACATTCCCATCTTCTTTACTTCTTATCCATCTACCTCAAAGGAAAGTGCTCTTCTTCCTTGTGCTCTGGATCTCATACCTTCCGTTCTCCTCTGAGAATGGCTCTATTATCCTCTTCCTTTACATGCTCACACTTTCTCTCAGATGACCTTTCTTTTCTCTTTGAATAAGAGAAGTAAATAAAAGCATACACCCTCTGTATCAGAAAGGATCTGTGTGTGCATGCGTGCTTATGTGTGTGTGTGTGTGTATTAAGAGACACTGAATGAGGTAAAAATAAACAGTTCGTGATTAGATAGGATGGTTTTATGCTAAGCACAGATGATAGGCTCTCCATGGACCTTGAGAAGGATTTGGAACCAGCACCTGTAAAACCAGGATACTCCTTCCCTTCCATCCTTTCCACACATACTTTGCTCTTCTGCAAATTTCATCTGTTATATGAAACAGCTCACTTGTTATATAGCTCATTTCATCTGTTTCTCTAGGCCCAGCTCTCAAGATTAACCAAAAAACTGGAGAGAAAGTATCTTCTCTCTTGGCCCAAATTATAAATTTCTTAGGGAAGTATTGGCCTAGCTTGGATGGTGTACCCCATCAAGGGCTAATCAGTAACAGCAAGGGGGCAGCAGGTACAACATGGCTTCCCGAAGCCCACCCCTATGACCATGTTAGGGGATCAGTTAGCAAAGAAGGGAGACATGTGAAGTGGATAAATTCCCCTTTGGCTATGGCAAAATCTCCCTCCACTGCTTTCTAGAAAAGACTCATAAATGCACAGCCTTCCCATTTTCTCCTCCTAGACATTCCACTGTGCACTGCATTCTGTCTTCCACTCCCTACCCACCGCCACCAGCTGTTTTCAATAAGGCCACTCTCCCTTTGACAAACCAAAGACACTTTTCAGTACTTGTTTTTTCTGACATCACTTTAGCACTTGACACTGTTTACAGCCCTTTTCACCTTGACAACTTGTGCTTATAATTCTTCACTGGTTTATTATTGCCTAAAGCTATGGTTTTTAAACCTTCCTTAATCACAGAATCTTTTGCTTAAAAGAGAAAGTCTTTCCCCCATGCTCACGATTAAATAGATAATAGAGAAGCTGATATGGTTGAAATGGATGGGAAAGGCAGAGCCCTGCCCGCGCTGGTCCGCTCCCCACCCCAGATGACTCACTGGTAGGCTCCCGAGTGGTGTTACAGCTCCACTGAGAAATACGTAATTTGGAAACCACAGATCTGTAGGATAAATTCCAAATTTCTTAATTTTAAATGTAAGGTTCCTTTAGTATCCAGCACCTACCAACCTTCTCTGTCTTCTTTGCTGCCAGGCTACTCCAGATGGGTTCATGCATCCACAAAGGGATTCTCTCAGCTAGCTGTTTCAGTGTGGGGCTTTCTCAGTCCCGCCTTGCTCCTGATGCCTCCTCCCTCTGTGTGCCTGCAGAAGTCCTATTCATTATTTAAAACTTGGCTTCACTGGTACCTCAGGTTTTCCTGCCCACCCCCCACACCCCTCATACCCAGGACCTGACTTCTCCTTTGTGTTGTGGTCCTTTGGTTACCTGTTGTAGAGAACTTTTAGAATAGAGTTCAGTATTATAATTTGAGATTTTTAGGGGGCGCCTGGGTGGCTCAGTTGGTTAAGCAACTGCCTTTGGCTCAGGTCATGGTCCTGGAGACCCGGGATCAAGTCCCACATCGGGCTCCCTGCTCGGCGGGAAGCCGGTTTCTCCCTCTCTCACTCCCCCTGCTTGTGTTCCCTCTCTGGCTGTGTTTCTTTCTGTCAAATAAATAAAATCTTTTAAAAAAATAATAATATGAGATTTTTATACCCACATAGAGCTTCTGAGTAGTGACATTCTTTCCATCTTCGTAGCTCTAGTGCCACTGGCTGGCACTGAGTGTGTGATAAGGATTGAGTAAGTGGATGTATTTCTCTCCAGCAGTGATCTTTCCCTTATTCAAGTCCCCATGATTACTTGTGCACATATATGTATTTCTCCAACAGATGATGAGGTCAGAGAATGATACTTATATGTTAGGATGATTTGAGGATTATATAAGATATACATAACAATGCCTAACAATGCTAGACTCATCAGTAGTTTTTCCTCCTGGCTATATAACAGAATTCCCTATAGAGTTTTTCCATGGTTGTTTTAATATAGATTCATGGCCTTACTTACTAAATCATATTTTCCAGAGGGGGTGCTGGGCAACTATCATACAGATGATTCTGAGGCACAGCCTTCACTGAAACTCAATAAATGCTAATGTTCATTTTGTAACTCCAGAATCTGGCATACCACTAGCAGTGTAGTAGGAGCTCACTAAATATAGTAGATTGAAGTGAAATATATAATGTCTTCAATGTGTAGAATGTAACTTTTTTACATATAAACAAGCCACGGTTTGAGACAAAAGGTAGGTCTAGGTTAAAGGAGCCCAGATGACAACTTCTCAGTCCCTCATTGCTGGATCTGTATTCAGTGAGCTCTCTCCTGCTCTGCCCACCCTCTGCCCCTTTCCCACCTTCCTGCCTTTTTTATTTTTTTAATTTTATTTACTTTTTAAAAGATTTTATTTATTTGAGAGAGAGTGAGAGAGAGAGCATGAGAGGAGAGAAGGCCAGAGGCAGAAGTAGAGTCCCCACAAAGCTGGGAGCCCCGTGTGCGACTCAATCCTAGGACTCTAGGATCATGACCTGAGCTAAAGGCAGTGGCTTAACCAACTGAGCCACCCAGGCACCGTATTTTTTTTTTTTTAAGATTTTATTTATTTATTTGACAGAGAGAAACACAGCTAGAGAGGTAATACAAGCAGGGGGAGTGAGAGAGGGAGAAGCAGGCTTCCCACCCAGCAGGGAACCCGATGCAGGGCTCAATTCTGGGACTCCAGGATCATGACCTGAGCCGAAGGCAGTTGCTTAATGACTGAGCTACCCAGGCGCCCCCCACCCTTTTTTTTCTTTAAAGATTTTATTATTTGACATACTTCCTGCTTTTTTGAATTAGTTGGAAGACTCATTCTCTGTCCAACTACCAAATCCGGGAATCCCCAAAAAACTAATGTTTTTAAGCAGTTGCCTTGTAACCTTTTGATTTGGCTGTGGTCTGCCTCTAAGGGCTCTCCTGGAAGTCTTCCCCTCTCATAACCCCCACATTTTGCCCACCTTCCAAACCTCAGTGCCACTGCTTTGGTTCAGGCCTTCAGTATGTCTTGCATAATTACTGACACACAGCATTCCCTATGTTCAGACCAGCCTTCCTCGGGTCTAAGACAGGATTATTGCTACTCATACTCATTCTTCAAAATCCACTTCAGATGTCAGATTCTCCAGGAAGCCTTCCTTCCAGGTTTGGGCCTCTGATTTGTACTCCCAATATACCCGGTGTATATTTCCCATCAAAACACTTACCATACTGTCCTTCCATAGACAGGGAGCTCACCAGCAGGAACTGACCCTGTTATTTAGGTGTCATGGTATCTGGCACAGTGCCCGGCTCTTAGTAGATGCACTACAGATGTGTGTTGAAGGCGTTTATCTCCAATCCTCTTCTCCCACTTTATGCTCAAGTAATGACTATAAACAGTTGTTTATAGGTCCCCAGGTACTGCGCTGTTTCAGGTTCCTGGCCCCTGCATACGCTACTTCATGCTAATTCCTTCATGTGAGAAATAACTTCCCCCCTCCTCACCACTCCCAAATATATATGTTATGAATGTGTGCATGTATGTATGCTAGTATAAATACGTAGCATAAAGAACAATACAAGACATGCCTTGTACTTATGGAAAAGAACATTACCAACTCTGTTGGACCCCTCTATGAGTTCCTCCCTGATTGTCCCTCCTTACCTCCTTCTTGGAAAATCTTGAATTTTGCATTTGTTTTTCCCTTACATATTATTCAACTTTTATTTGTATCCCTAAGCAACAGATTATTTACTTTTGTATAATTTTTTAACTTTATATGTATTCTCCTATACCTTTTCTTAAGCTGAAAATCATGTTTGTGAAATTTACCCATACTGATATCTATAGTTCTAGATCATTCTAAATCATTTATTTTCACTGCTATATGAATATATATTGTTTATCCATTCTCCGGTGAATTTAAGTTGTTTACAGTTGTTTCAGAAACAGTGCTGATGTGAGCATTCTAGTCCATAAGTTTGGGGCCCTAATCCAATATGACTGGTATCCTTAGAGCAAGGGGGCACCAAGGGTGTACGCACACAGATATGTATCCATTTACAAGAGTATCTCCTGGGTATACCTAGGAGTGGAACTGCTGACCCATGGGCTATAGAGATCCTCAACTTTATAAGATGGAAATAGCTTATTGCCAAGTGTTAGACCACTTTGTCTTACCTCTACCCTGCATGAGCTCCCATTACTCCTTACCCTCTCTAGTACTTGGTGCTATCAGATGTTTTAATTCTTGCCAATCTGATGGTATAAAAATCATCTCATTAAATTTCTAATTTACATATATATGTTTCTCTGATTATTCATGAGGTTGAACATCTTTTACAGTGCTTATTGGTCAGTCATGTTGCCACTTCTGTGAAATGTTTATTCATGTCTCTTGCCCAGTTTTTATTAGAGGGATCTTTTCTTTACTTGCAGAACATCTTTATATCTTTTGTCAATTATGTGTTGCAACTATCTTCTCTCAGTTGTGGATGCTCTATTTTTTGTATGGTAACTCTTAATTAATAGAAGTAATTGTTTTTAATGTAGCCAAATCTATCCTTTTGTTTATGATGTGCTTCTTGTGTTTGAAGGAATTCTTCCATACCCCGAGATTATGAAGACATTCTTTTATATGATCTTCAAAAATTTTGTCCTTCTCATGTAAATCTTTAATAACATGTGGACTCAATATTTGTGAATAGTACAAGATAGCAAGATGACTGCCTCAAAAATATAGATAGATATAGATAGATAGATAGATAGATAGATAGATAGATAGATGATAGATAGATAGATAGATCCTTGTCTCAAACTCCATCCTAATAGATTATTCCTTGTTTGTTTACACATCTGTGTCCCCTTACTAGCCCATGGATCCTTTATCTTATTCTGTGCATAATCACTGTCTAGCATAGTTCCTTGCATTAATATTCAGTACATATTGTTGAGTTTGCAAATGTACTCTTAAATCCGTAACATTATAGAGTATCTGAGCTAGAAAGAACCTAAAATTGTCGTCCTGTCCCACCCATTTATTTTACAGGTGAGGAAATGGAGGCCCAGTGAGTGAGTGATATGTGCACTTAGGAGATCACGTGGGGATTCAGTGCCTGAGCCAGGGCTCCACACACTGTTTCCTGTTCCTCCTAAAAGCCCGGGCCCCAAGTCCACTTCCACTTACTATGGTCATCCAGCACCTGAACTAAGTCAGGGGCCAGTAGGCAAGGACAGAGGGGGGCACTGTATCTACCACCATGGCAAAGGATTAACGAAAGGATTAACGTAACTGATCCAGACACATCGGAAAGAAAAAGAAAAGACCAACAATGGTCATAATAAAAAGTGGAAGAAATACAAATAGGCAAAAAATTACTGAATTCAGTAATCGAACACACGCAGGTAGAAAGGTATACTTTCCCTCCCCTCTCAGATGGTAAAGATAGAAAAGAATGCCTTAGGAATTGGTCCACTAGGAATATAAACTTCCTGAGAGCAGAGTCAGTCAGTTTTGCTCACCACTATATTCCTATCAGGTGGCACAGGGCCTGGCAGATAGCTGCCATTTAATATCTTTTTTAAAGATTTTATTTATTAATTTATTGGTCAGCGAGAGATACAGCGAGAGAGGGAACACAGCAGGGGGAGTGGGTGAGGGAGAAGCAGGCTTCCCGCTGAGGAGGGAGCCTGTTGCAGGGCCCAACCAGGACCCAACCCAGGACCATGACCTGAGCGGAAGG
>PITA01000943.1:101954-224810 GCA_004023965.1 Spilogale gracilis
AAAAAAAAAAAAAAAAAAAATGGCTCGGGGCGCTTGGGTGGCTTAGTTGTTAAGTGTCTGCCTTTGGCTTAGGTCATGATCCCGGAGTCCCAGGTTCAAGTCCCACATTGGGCTTCCTGCTCGGTGGGAGGCCCTCTCTCTCTCCGCCTGCTTGTGTTTCCTCTCTGGCTGTATTATTCTCTGTCAAATAAATAAATAAAACTTAAAAAAAAAAAAAAGGCATGGCTGGTGATGGTACAAGTTCGAGAGCTCTGGCCCATGAAAAGATCAACTACTTTCAAAAAGGAATCAGGAAACATGTATAAAGGAAAAAATTAAGTAAATATCGGCGACACTGTGCAGAGATTCTCGCAAGCTGTTAGTAGGAGCACAGAACTTTTCTAGGTGATTAGGTGATAGGTATCAATTGCTAAATAGGCGTATCTTTTCAATTTATCTGAAAAAGACAGGACACGTACGCATATGCATGCTTGCTGCCATGTTGTTCCTAGAGGAAAAAGGATAGATCCTAAGTTTTCTACTAATACGTTGGTTGAATAAATCACAATATATCCATATAGTAGAATACCATCTAAGTTATTCTTAGGGGGAACAAAAAGGAAATAAATTCAGTCCTAGCAATGATTATATGTTTTGCTTTATTCCTTTATGCAATATCTTCTTTTGTTGTTGACAGTGATATATATATATATATATTAAAGACTGATTAATTTGATTTTTTTGGTGAGGGGAGGAGGGCAAAGGGAGAGAGAGAGAAACCTAAGCAGATGCCGCACTGAGCTCGGAGTTGTGGCGGGGCTTGATCTCAAGCCCTGACGTTAGGACCTGAGCCAAAACCAAGAGTTGGTTGGTGGCTCCACGGGCCACCCAGGGGCCGTTAAAGATATTATTAAGTAATCTCTACATTGCCGCATTGGGCTCATACTCACAACCCTGAGATCAAGGGTCCCATGCTCTTCCGACTGAGCCAGCTGGGTGCCCCTTATGTTACTATTATCATCAGAAAAAATTTCTTCAGACCCATTATTCCAAGAACAGTGGATCCTGAAGAATTTCAAATTTTATCTACTTACTTTCTTTTAATTATTTATATCCTGTGTATTTCTTGAATTAAAAAAATATTAAATAATAAGGCAGTTAAAAATGAAAGTTGAAAAAAATGAAAGTTGAGAAAAGCTAAAACCTTATAGGGGAAAAGAGTAAACAGTTATGCCAAAAACCTAGCTTTTTTTTTTTTTATTTTGACAAGGCTAAAAATGAAATACACTGTTAATGTTCTAGTTAGCTAAAGAAAGAATTCAAACCAGCATGTTAAGCAAGACATTTTCCAGAATTCCAAGAATGTATACAAGCTTAATTTCTATTCCTATTACCTGTTAGCCATCTAATATGCACTTCCACTGAAACCTCTCTCAAATGCTGACTCCGCAGCTCCGGAAGGGCTTATATGTGCGAATGTGGGATTATCACAGAATATTCTGGTACTTCCTTTTGGTGGGCATCAAAACACATACCCTAGGTTTTTTGCTTTTATTATTTTTAAGAAAATTTGGCATTCCTAAACATGGAAATGAAGATTAGATTCAAATATTCAAGGACTTTAGTTTTGTTGCTATTGCTTATGATACACTTAAACATTTGCACATAGTTCAGAAGGGGTATGCAGTGAAGAGCAGGTCTCTCCCCTGATGCTGGTGAAGTTGGGGGCCCTCCAGTCTTGGACTTCACTCTTTCTTTCCTTAAATGCCAAACCACCCACAACCTTCAGCATGAATCCTTAACTGCTTTTCTTCTGAATATTCTCCTTTTCCTTTTAACTGCCTCTAGATTCTAGGTGGAGGTGCTATAGGCAGTAGGAAAAAAATTGTCTTCTACTTTCCTGTGATAAAATTGCTATTGATAGGCAAACCAAGCTATTGACTTAAACAGTTCTTCAATTTTTATCAACAGTACTAATAGAACTAAGTATGTCCCTTAATAGAAAAGCTAAGATGTTACCTATATCAAACTATCTGCCAAACATGATTTATAGATACATCATTCCTGCATCTCTCCTTTTTTTTTTCAAGATTTTATTTATTTATTTATAGAGAGAAACACAGCTAGAGAGGGAACGCAAGCAGGGAGAGTGAGAGAGGGAGAAGCAGGCTTCCCACTAAGCAGGGAGCCCGATGTGGGGCTCGATCTTGGGACTCGGGAATCATGACCCAAATCCAAGGCAGACACCCAATGATTGAGCTACCCAGATGCTCCCCCCCGACTTTTTAAATTTATTTGAAAGAGAGAGAATGTGAGCAGGGGGAGCAGAAGGGCCAAAGTGAGAAGCAGACTCCTGGGAGTCCAAACACTGGGCAGGGAGCCCAACACAGGGCTAGGTCCCAGGACACTGGGATTATGACTTGAGCTGAAGTTAGTAACTTAAACAACTGACCCAGGCATCTGCATCTCTCCTAATGACAGAATGGTTTCTTCTTGTGGAAGAAAGAAGAAAGAAAGAAAGAAAGAAAGAAAGAAAGAAAGAAAGAAAGAAAGAAAGAAAGAGAGAGAAAGAAAGAAAGGAGAGAGAAGGAGGGAGGGAGGGAGGGGGAGGGAGGAAGGAAAAGATGGGGGGCTGGGAAAGGAGAGAATGAATTTAACCTACTTGTTAGTTCCTTTGAACATACTGTCCTACCTCATGGTACAGATCTATATTACAAAAATGATTTCAAAAAA
Organism: Spilogale gracilis; assembly: GCA_004023965.1. Taxonomy (NCBI): domain Eukaryota; kingdom Metazoa; phylum Chordata; class Mammalia; order Carnivora; family Mephitidae; genus Spilogale; species Spilogale gracilis. The sequence goes on from PITA01000943.1 coordinate 104,667, forward strand.
GTCTTAAAAATTAAGAGGTTTAGTTTCACCAGAGGGAAGTATTCTTTTCTATATTTTATTTTTATTGGAATGTCATTGAGGTAGTCATTTCTAAAATGTTGTAATGTTGGCATTACTGATAGCCTTTTGCACCAAAACAAATGCTTGCCAAAGTGTTATAAATCCCAAACGACACATTCAAAACACCAGATTTGTGTGCTCTGAGAAGACAAGGGGAAAGATGATGATGTTCCAATTTAGTAAAGAAGAGCCAGAACAAAGAATGAACCGCTAAAGAAGTGGCAGAGTCCAGGAGTACAAGGGGTTCAACACTCCCCACCCCCAACTGTGGGGCCTTAGTGCCTCAAAGTGTAATGCTCTTCAGTGTACTGTGGTCACAGCATAGTTCAGAGAGCAGAAACTGTCCAAGTCCCCTGGTCCCAGCCACCACTATCCCAACCCCTTGCAGTCCTGACCCCCAACTTTCTTACCTCTCAGACAATTAGCAGATTCAGTTAGAGCAGAACTAATAGGTGGGCTAGGTCCGGAGCCATGCTGTCACTGACCAGAGGGTATGGAGCACCCCGGGCACTGGGTAATTAGCTAGGTCAACCCTCCCCTCCACCGGAGCCGCTGACCTGCCAGGCAGCTCTGGCAAAGTTCCCCAGAGGGAACCATTGGCGTGTGGGGACCGAGGGGCGAACCAACCTTCTCTGTTCTCAGCTGATTCCATAATTGGCAGCAGCCAGGGACCAAGGGTGGGCAGGGGCACTGTCGCTGAGCTGTTGGCAGCTTGTGGAAGTGACTCTGGAAGGCAGCGGAGGTGGGCTGCGCTATGGAGATAGGCAATTCACACCTCCCCGGGCTTCCTCCCACTCCCTAACTTGGAAACACAAGGTACTTTGGGATCTGGAATCAGCCTCCCGCAGCTGTTCTGCTAGGGCTTATGCTTTGCCAACTGCTTCCTTAGGACTGTCCTCAAGGAGTGGTTGGGTTTTGCCTTCGATCTCACTGTAAGTCACAGCAAGACATTTGGCCACACACGCAAACAGAGAGGATTTCCTGCATTGAGAGTCCTAACTTTGTGAAGCCGTAAGATCCATGAAGATCCTGGAAAGAACTCTCCCAGGATGTCACAGCTAGCTTACAGAACAAGATTAAAGCAGACTCCCCACCCCCAGCAGTGTTTCTCAAGATGGTCAGAAATACATTTTACCTGGTGACCAGTGAGTGTGAGTGGAACATATACAAGGTTAAATATATACATGTGTGTCACAGAAATGGGAATGTCATGATACAATGTTACCCTTTCCAGATGTTATCTTGTTTTCCTTTCTGTTATTGTTAAAGTTGTTTGGGACCTACTAAATTGGTCTATGACCCACTAGAGTCACAACCTATGATTTGAAAAGTACTGTACACATAAGCAAAAACTCCTTGTGCTATCTCATACTGAACCATCAAACTCACTTTTAATTATGTAGTAAAATTTTCTCAAAATAAGTGTAATCACCACTCTTAGTTCAAAAGGTCTCATATTTCATGTAAAGCCCTTTGCAGAAAACAATTACAATATAAGTTCTATCATGTCAGTCCTCTGCAGGAAACTCTTCAGTGGCCCCTGGTTGCCAGTAATAATAATAGCTAACACTCAAATATGCTTGCCATGCACCAGGCCCTCTCCCAAATCTTTTTTTTTTTTTTTTAATATTTTATAGAGAAACACAGCCAGAGAGGGAACACAAGCAGGGGGAGTGAGAGCGGGAGAAGCAGGCTTCCTGCCGAGCAGGGAGCCCGATGTGGGACTCCATCCCAGGTCTCCGGGACCATGACCTGAGCCGAAGGCAGTCGCTTAACCAACTGAGCCATCCAGGCGCCCCTCTCCTAAATCTTTTACATCTTTCACTCATTTGTTCCTCACAGTAGCTCTAGAAGTTCGGGTCAGCATCAAACCCCATCTTACAACCATGATGAGTAACCTGCCCAAAAATCCTCAGCGAGTCCGAGGCAAGCTAGGATTTGAACCTGAACAGCAGTCCAGTTCCAGAGTCCACACTCTTGGCCACTGGGCCTCACCCCAGTGGCAGAGAGCAGCCCATCCAACGGCTTAAAATACTTCCCAGGCCTCATCGTGCTACCCTTGGTGTGCTCCTTCCTCCTGACCAGTGCTGCGACTTCCTACATGCTGCTCTGTGTGTCTCACGTGAGTCACCTCCTGCATTTGCGCTTCCTTTCGGGTCTTCCTCATTCCTTCACACTGCCTTCGATGTCCACTCTGTGTTCCCATAGAACCCCATTTCCCTATGCCCCTGCTCTCCCCCGCCTTCTGATACTTACTGAGCTCTTACTCCCTGCAAGGAGATACAGTAGCAAAAGTGACCCAGTCCTTGCCCTCATGATCTCATAGTTCCCAATGGGGCCGGGGGAGGAGATAATACATGATTAAATAGAATGCCAGGAGGTAACAGGGTTAATGAGAAAAATAAAGCAGAGTAGAGTAGATAGGGAGTGCACAGGGCAAGGGGCTTGTGCCTATTTTATATTGGGCGGGAGGGAGGTGCTCACTAAGGAGGTGACTCAGCAGAGATGAAAAGGAAGAAACAGACAGTCATGTGGCTTTCCGGGGGAGGACTAGTCCATAAAGAGAGAACCACCAGTGCAAGCAAGCCCCTTGAGTGGAGGGAGTGCGTGGAGGGTTCAAGATTTGTAAGGAGGCCAGTGTGACTGAAACATGGCGAGATTAGAAGAAAGTGGGTCAGGGGCACCTCGGTGGATCAGTCATTAAGCCTTTGGCTCATGTCATGATCCTGAGTGCCAGGATCGAGCGCCGCATTGAGCTCCCTGTTCAGCGGAGGCCTGCTTCTCCCTCTCTCACTCCCCTTGCTTGTGTTCCCTCTCTAGCTGTGTCTCTCTGTCAAATAAATACAATCTTTAAGAAAAGGAGAAGAAGAAAGAAGGAGGAGGAGGAGGAGGAGGATGAAGAGAAGGAGGAGGAGGAGGAAGGGGAGGAGGAGGAGAAAGAAGTGGGTCAGAGAGGTAGGGGACCAGATGTCTCAGGGCCTTGTGGGTCACTTTGTCTTTTACCCTGTGTGAGCCACTAGAAGACTCTGAGCAGAAGAGTAGTATGGGAGTGTTCTATTCCTGCTATAACAAATCACCACAAATTTAGTGGCTTAAAACAGTACAAATTGATTATCTTGCTGTTCTGGAGGTAAAGAGTTAGACACAGGTCTCTCTGGGGTAAAATCAAGGTGCTGGCAGAGCTGTGTGTCTTCTGAGGGCTCCAGGGGAGAATCTGTTCCTTGTGTTTTCTAGCTCCCAGAGACTCTCTTCATCTGCAAAGCCAGCGCTGTGCATTTCGGTGACCATTTTTCTGTGGTCACATCTGCCTCTGGCAACACTTTTAAGGATTTGCTTGATTTAGGTTGGGCCCACCTGAATAATGCAGAAAATGGTCTCCACACTGAAGGTCCTTAATCCCATCTGCCAAGTCCTTTGGTAGTATATTTATGGGTTAGGGATTAGGACACGAACATCCTTTGGAGAGGAGGGCATTATTCTGCCTACAACAAGTAACGTGATCTGTCTTAAGTTTTAAGACCATCACTCTGCGGTGGATACAGGGAGACCAGGTAGGAAGTCATTAGAGGAATTCAAGTGAGATGAAAAAGGCCTGGCGAGAATGCCAACAGTGGAAGTGGGGAGATGGGGTCAAATTCTGGATGTTCTGTGAAGGTTGAGGTGACATGATTTGCTGATGGACTGGATGTGAGATGTAAGAGGAGAGAAGTCAAGGATATTTCCAAGGCTGATTCTCTTTCCCATGCTTAGGGTATTTAAGAGAGGCACAACCTCTTTTGTTATTTTTTAAACTATCTCCCCTATTTAGTTGTCTATCTCTCTTTTAGACTGAGAGTTCTAAGAGAAAGGGGCTAAAATCTGGCTTGTTCGCTGTTGTAGTCTATACCACTGAGTGTGTAAACATAGCAATATAGTAATTACTGCTTATCGAACATATTACCAGGCACCTGGTGCTTTACCTTATCGAATCACTGAATAGCCTCTATTACTACCATTATTTACTAAATGAGGAAACTGAAGCCCAGGAAGATTAAATGACTTAAATAAGTAAATAGGAGAGTTAGGATTTAAATCCACATTGAGTTAATACATGAATTCAAATTAATCAAAATGTGGGGTTTAGGTAAATAGCCTGACCACATGTAGAATGGGAGATGGGAGAAGAAAGAAAACACAGGTTTATAAATATTTTGATGAGGGCCATAGACCAATCATGTCAAGAAACAGCAAAAGTTAGCTCAACTAACTTAGGAATTCTCAAGTAGAGTCAATCTGGCTGTGGTTTGGTTACTGGGATGAGTGAGGCAGATGATAATTTCAGATATGTTTTGTAACTATTCCGAAGGCAAAGAGGAGAAAAACAGATGACATCAGGCAGACCGGGGTGGTACAACGAAAACTGTCCAGACCTAAGAGTAGTCTCACTCCAGTCCCAACCACTTATTAGCCAACATATTTTGAAGTATTTACGTCATCTTTCATCTCAACTATAGAAAGGATATATTTTCTACCGTACCTACTTCATGGCCTCTTGGGAGAAACTAAGTTTATTCATTTAATAAATACAGAAACTAAGTTTATTCATTTAATAAATAGCCTGACACTGCTACAGACACGAGCGACAGGAACAAAACAGACGACGTCCCCCCCCCTCGCCGAGTTTGCATCCTAGTGGGAAGGGAACCTGAGGAAAACCAGAATAGACAATAGTAGATACATGCTAGAAAGAAAAAAAAAAAAACAGGACAGGCTTAAGAGAGTGATACAGGGAGGAGGTAACATTGGACAGAGACTTGAATAAAGAGAGATCAAGCTAGACAATAATCTGGAGAAAGGGTAGTCCAGACAGAGGAAGGAACAGAATTTGTGACGTTCCTGAAGTCAGAATGAACTTGGGGTTCATATCTGAGGCACAGCAAGGAGTTAAGATAATGATGGGTGATGCTGGAGAGGTAGGCAGAAGCGGGCTCATGCAGCCTTGCAGCAGGGGCAAAAAGTGTGCATTTGATCATGCTTTTGGGAGGAAGAAGTTGGACGCAAAACATGCAAAGGGCAACACAGCAGACAAAGGAGGCGGAGAGCATGGGCTCTGATGTGCCAGAGTTGGAATCTTGGATGCATCGTTATGTGTGGCCTTGGGTAAGTTAATTTCTCAGCACCTCAATTTCCCCACTTGTAAAATAGGAGTAATAACAGTACCAACCATGTCAGAGTGGTGTTGAAGGAAGGTTAAATGAGATATTGCATATATAACCCTTAGAATAATTTCTAGAACACACCACCCAGTAAATGCTACCTGTTATTACCATTAACACCCAAGCTGTGTGACAGTCTGTGTTCCCGAATGCACAGGTCTCTAAGAATTTACTATTTATTTATTTGAAGATTTTATTTATTTATTTGACAGAGAGAAACACAGCTAGAGAGGGAACACAAGCAGGGGGAGTGAGAGAGGGAGAAGCAGGCTTCCTGCCAAGCAGGAAGCCCAACATGGGGCTTGATCCCGGGATTCCGGGATCGTGACCTGAGCTGAAGGCAGTCGCTTAACCAACTGAGCCACCCAGGCGCTCCTAAATTTATTTTTTAAACAAAAACTTTACGTATAAAGAAAAAAAACCTTTTAAACAGAACAATTAATTGCCTGTATTTTTTTTAAAGATTTTATTTATTTTAAAGATTTTATTTATTTATTTGACAGAGAGAAACACAGCCAGAGAGGGAACACAAGCAGAGGGACTGAGAGAGGGAGAAGCAGGCTTCCCGCCGAGCAGGGAGCCCAACTGTCAGTATTGTGGGTAACGCTGTTTTCAGATCTACAGAGAACCTTGTGCTAGTAGAGGCACCTCAGAAAAGACCTGTATCATATCAAGCTTTCCTTATATTTGTTACTTTTCAGAAAAAGTGATCTCAATCTGAGTAAAAACTAATACGTGGGGAACCTGGGTATCTCAGTTGGTTAAGCGACTTCTTTTGGCTCAGGTCATGATCCCAGAGTCACAGGATTGAGTCCCGCATCCAGCTCCCTGCTCCGTGGGAAGTCTGCTTCTCCCTCTGACCTTCTCCTTTCTCACTTTCTCTCTCTCTCAAACAAATAAATAAAATCTTTAAAAAAAAAAACCAAAACTAATACATGTACGAGAGAGATGCCATTTTTGCGTTTTTGTGTAAGAGTAAAAAAGGCAACATCTGTTTTCAATAGAATATGATTCCATATCCACAAATTCACCCTATTTTATATTTTTATAGCTTTCCCCTTACTCTCACAGTATTTAGAAAAACCTTAGTTTTGCTGCTTGATTGTAAGAGGGAAATGAGAGTAATGTGTAACTGAAGCAAACCAGATTAGAACAAAACTGTCCTGAAGCCCAGCTGCCCACCAGCCACTCACTCACCCACCTTACTTAATTTGCTCTCTTGGAATTGAAAGGCAGCCAAAAAAAAATTCTCTTGAAAACTGGATTAAGATGCCTGTGAATAACAAAATGCTGTGGAACACGGCTTCTGGTATCAGTAAATAGCTTGAAAGGAAAGAGGCAGGTGAAAAATCCCTAGGAATTAAAAAAAAAAACTTGGCAGAGATGTCTAGCATTTGGGTCATGCGGGAAACTACCCTGATAAATAAGCACACTGGAGAAGTCTTGGTGTAAAGCATAGAGCATTTTACTACCATTTGAAAAGTAAATATGTTTTTTGTTTTTATTTTTAACTTTTCTAAGTCCAAGCACCCAATGCCTTTAAGAAGCTATTTCTGGTGATGCTACAGTGTTCTGACACCTTTTCTCTAAGTAAAATTGACACAGCTGCTGAAATTAACATTTTTATCTCCAGGGACCCACATATTTCTGAAAAAATAGAAAATATCATCATGTTTTCTGCTAACCAGCAGTCAGAAGCAGCTGTTAAGCCAAACCTACTCCAGTCTCCCAAGACAGGGACTATGTTATCACGGATTCCTATCCTGGAATACTGTAAAACCTTGAATGGAGGATAAACTCAGCTTAAACTAAGTGAACTTGTTAGGATGTGTCTGTGGCAGCCCAAATCCCGTCTGTTGGAATCTGCATATAGATAATACCTTGGCACTGCAGCAAGTTTGTTTGGGGCGTAGAGCTAACGAGGAAGGAAGAACAACACAGCTGTAATGTTTTCTTTCATCCAATAAAGAAACCCAAAGCACTGGAATCTTTCTTCTTGGTCCCTTCACACATATCCAGCTATAAATTGACACTAGGGCTCCCTTGGGTTCCAGTGTATGGAGGTGGGACGCTTCCCCACACATCCAGTCAATGTACCAGATAGCAGCTCAGAATTCAACTAAATTCTGACACTGTCTCCCCAGAACATTAGATTCCATCGGTTAGAAGACTGCTCTGCACCCCACTGTTCCAGACACCAGCCACAAGCCTCATGCTGTTACCCATGCTTCTGACCAATAGCTACAGGTTGTGGAGTCTCAAGCCTCCTATGGGGTTGGATTAATTTGTTAGCGCAGCTCACCCAAGTCAGGAGAACATGCCTACCAGTTTGTTAAAACATAAGATAAAGGATATGAACCAACAGCCAGAGGAAGAGCCACACCGGACAAGGCATGGGGGAAAGACATGGAAGCTTCCACATCCTCTCCAGGTGAGCCATGTGTTCACCAAGCCAGAAGCTCTCCAAACCCAGTCTTTTCAGGTTTTTACGGAGGCTTCATTGCACAGGCATGACAGACCAAGTCATTAGCCATTCATTGGCCGATTCAACTTCCAGCTCTGCCTTCCGGAGGTGGGTGGGGGGCAGGCCTGAAAGTCGCAATCCTCTAATTATATGGTTGGTCCTCCTGGCAATGAGGCTCACCCTTGGGGGATGAGACCTAAAAGTCACCTTCATTAATAGCAAGACACCCACTTCACCTTTTTGTCTCTGAAGCATTTTCAGGAACAGTGGATGAAGACTAAATACATCTGAGAAATATATTTTGGTCATCTGAATGACCATATATATATTTATTATAAATCATTTTATTCGTTATTAGAGATTGGAATCACATACTAATGCTTCACTAGACAACATGCCTCAAGACTCAAGAATCATTAAATATTTGTCATGCACTTTCCTACATGTTAGAACGCATGTGACTAGTCCAAGAAACGAGAAGATAGGTATGCAAATAATTGTAACACAGAATAGAACACAATTAGGGAGAAATAAGCATAATGAAATAGGGATGCAAAGGGGGACAAAATCATATGGAAAAAGGGTTAACGGAAGAGGTGAAACAACCTAAAAGAAATGGTCAGAATGATAGGGGGTTGACAGAGAAAAGAAGAGCTATGTTAGAGAAAAAAGAGGGGCGAGCTTCACTGAAAGCCAGGGGACATACAATGAGTAGAGAGAGATATGCCTGGGAAGGTAGATCAGGGTCAGAGCATACAAGACCTGAGGACACTTAGTTTCAATTTTATCCTGCAGGCTATAGGGAGCCCAGGGTCTCCAGACTGGGACTATTTTAATGTATGATGACATCCTTTTAAAAAGGAAATTAACTTCCAGGAATCGAATGTAGATTACCAAGGGTGACAGAATACTGAAGGCAGGAGACTAGCTGGGTAATAAAGGTGGGTAATAAAGGATCAGAGTGAGAACATTTACAGAGAAGCTAGAAAAGGACAGATGAAAGTGATACTTTGAAAGTAATATGCACAGTTTGGAAATTTAGAAGCTATAAGAATGACGGTAAGAAGGGCATCAAAGATGACTGTGACAGGGTGTAGCACAGCATGGGTGACGGGAAGACACCGCTCCACAATTATAGCATTCTTTGGTAGGGAAATTTTGTGAGTTTAGTTTTGTACATGTTGAGTTGAAACAAAAGGATGCAAACTTAAATGTTTTTTTTTTTTCAGATGTTCTTTTGAAAAATTTTGCTTTTTCAAAGCAAATTCCAAAATTAGCTGCTGAATTCCAAAATTAGCTCTGAGCTGTCTAGCTCCATGCTCCGTGCTTAAGTGCTTCGTTTGGGAGTGTTAGAATATCCCCTTTCTCTAGGACCTGCCACTTCGACTGCCAAAATTTCATTTAAAAAAAAAGAGAACATGGTAATTTTAAATGTTTTTCTCAATAGCCTTTCCCCTCCCTGCCATCAGTAGATATTTTAATTTTTATTATAACAATATTTGGGATGCAATAAATTTTGTTAATAAGATGGGTGAACGAGGGACGCCTGGGTGGCTCAGTTGGTTAAGCGACTGCCTTCGGCTCAGGTCATGATCCCAGAGACCCGGGATCGAGTCCCACATCGGGCTCCCTGCTCAGCGGGAAGCCTGCTTCTCCCTCTCTCACTCCCCCTGCTTGTGTTCCCTCTCTGGCTGTGTTTCTCTCTGTCAAATAAATTAAAAAAAAAAAAGAAAAAAAAGATGGGTGAACGAAGAACCATAAAATTTGGGGTTCTAACTTTATACCAAAGCCTCTGCCTCTAAAACATAGTTTTAGCTGCTGTGCCATGTTTAGAAACTAATGGTTTGAAAATAAATGATCTTTTGAATGCAAATGGCATGAAAATAGAAAATTGTAATATAGCCCTATAACCTACACTGTGGAAACAATGGTGTGCTTCAGGCATTGCTTTATTTTTTGTTGTTGTTTTTTTTTTGTTTTGTTTTGTTTCAGGCATTGCTTTAAAAGAACAGGCTGAGACATGTCACAATGAGCTGCTTAATAAAGAATATGTATACATTATAATGCATAAGGAGGTAGGTAGCTACTTCAAAGAACTGTAAGTCACAATTACTAATTAGGTATTTCTATAGGTCTCTGTTCACACTGTTATTGCTGGTGATTAATTTTTAAACTTTATCTAGTAATGTGTACATTCATACCTATATACAAAAGGTGACCCTTCTCTTCTTATCTTCTAAGTCTATACTAATTTGTAAAATATAATTATAAACATACAAATCTCTGTTTTACCTTGTCTACTGTTCTATCTCCATCTTCCCTTTCACAACTAAATTCTTCGAACAAGCTACCCACATATCAGTCTCTGTATCCATACCTTCCACTCACTCTTCAGACCGCTTTCACCTTCACAAGCCCAATGAAGTCAGTTCTCACCAAGATCACCAGCATCTAGATGACACTTAATCTAATGAAAGACTTTGTCATGTTAGCCCTCTTGCTTTGGGGACTGAATTAAGTTAATTCTATATTTAGCACTGAGTGTATGAAATGTTAAAAATATGTTCCAAATGTATCTTTCATTGATCTATCCACACCTTCTATAGGTAAATCCAACAAGTGGATCTTCATTATTAATCTATGTACTTATTTTTTTTAAAGATTTTATTTATTTGACAGAGAGAAACACAGCCAGAGAGGGAACACAAGCAGGGGGAGTGAGAGAGGGAGAAGCAGGCTTCCCGCCGAGCAGGGAGCCCTATGTGGGACTCCATCCTGGGTCTCCGGGATCATGACCTGAGCCGAAGGCAGTCGCTTAACCAACTGAGCCACCCATGCGTCCCGTTACTTATTTTTTTTAAAGATTCTATTTGAGAGGGAGAGAGCGAGTGAGCGAGAGAGAGAGAGAGAGAGAGAGAGAGAGAGAGAGGTGGGGAGAGGATTGGGAAGGAGCAGAGGAAGAAGCAGACTCCACGCTGAGCAAGGAGCCTGATGCAGGGTTCAATCTCAGGACCCCAAGATGAAGGCAGACACTCAACCAACTTAGCTATCCAGGCATCCCTTTGCTGTTCTTTTTCAAAAACAAAATATATGAGGGTAGTTACCAGCTTCTGGGTGTGGGCTTTGTGACTGTTTTCCTTAATGCCAAGAGGTATTTCATTTCTGGCTTGTTGTCTTTGTTTCTAGCTTGTAACTGCCAAAATTTCACACCAGGGTGAATTACTGTAATGTAACACTTGAATCGTGCCCAGCCCTACCTGTCTCAGTAAGGTCTTTAACACTTTTGAAAAAATACCAGTTGCCGAGTTCTGTAGTCCATCTGGAACAGGAGTTCAAAAAGTTCTATGAATTTTGAGAACAAGATTTTGAATACTTTGAGCACTTAACTTTCTCTTTTACCCAAATTCTGGAAAATTATATGTTGATAAGATTCTTGTGAAGACTTAAAAGTGGAAAAGCATACTTTACCTTATTTTTTTTATTTTACTGGTTTAGTTCTATAAATACAAGTGAGTATAAATGTTATGGCTTTATTTTTAAATAATGAACATCCAAAAAATATTTTAAAAAAGAAAGAAAAGAAAAGAAAAGAAAAAGACCAGCTTGTTAGACTCGGGAAAAATCCCTTCGATTGGCCCTTGAAGGCAAGACTTCCAGACAACACAGTGATCAATGCTCATGAAACAAACTGGAGTCAGTAAGTAAAGATGATGTCTGGGGTCACTAGTTTGTGAACATTGTGCAGGAGAGTGGCACGAGATTTGAAGAGGTAGGTGAGGACCAGAGCATGCAGAGAAAGCGGTAGAGAAATCATTGAAGGGCTTTAAGTAGGGCAACAATGACTGCTGTTATAGGAAACATATTGGAAAGGGACAGAATCAAAGTGGGGGAAATCAGGAACTTGTGACAGGAATATAAGCAAATTATGATGGAGCTTGACTAGGATACCACAGTAGGGATTGGAGAACGCAAGAGATATACATCATGGAGTCGTCAAAAATGTTTACTAAAAGGACTAGTTTTATGTATATGAGAGAATGAACAAAATCAACACTGAGAAATGACGTAGTGGAAGAATGCTTAGGGTAGGGAATAGTGCAATTAAGAACAGTTTGGCGGACAAATAAAGAGCTCAGTTCTGGACATGCTGTTTGATACGGGAGACAGCTTATGTAAGCAACATTCTGAACCCTCTGCTCTACTTCTTCATCATATGTCTTGACTTTGGTTACAGTAATTGCATGTCTTTTTTCTAAAACCATCTTTTATTTATTTTTTTATGCACATTGCTCAGTAAATTCCTAGGCATATAGGTAGTGCTTAATAAATGTTTACTAATGTTCTCAAAAATAAACATCTTCTCTAATCAACTTTATATTCATCAACGTGTTCTCATCCAAACTACAAAATTCTGGATAACTCTAGGTCTACAGAACAATGAGGCTTACAATAACACAGAATATTATTCACAAGCTGGTCAATCCCCCCCCCCCACCCTGCAGGGCTATTTTAAAGATTCCTAGGTTAGACTTTATACTTTTGTGATCTACCATGAAAAATTCAAGATGCTCCCAGTAGGTTAGTGGAGAATAATTTGCTTCCAAAGGTTAGCACTGGATCATGGCACATTTCCTGATAGTTTCAAGCTAGAGTGGGACCCCCATAACTGTACTCTTGACTCAGACCTTCTTACCCCAAATCCTTTTACTTCCAATAAACTGATTTAGGGATTAGTAATATGACTTGACAACAATCCATAATCTGCTTCCAATTCAACTTCTGAAATCTAAAATTCTGGAATTCTTTCAAAAAATTTCTTTTTCAAAAAAATTTTTGAAACTTCTGATTTCTGTGGGATCTAACTTGCTTAGTAACAATTTTGTGGTAGGTGACTAAAGAGATTGTACTTTGGTTTTCAGGAAAACTGCCCCAAAATCTGGTAAGTAGCAAAGTCTTGCTCATTATAATTAGCCCAGCCTTCCCTACCAGAAAGGCCTCCTGAGAATGGCTAGAGGGGGAGTGTATGGCTTACTGCTTATTTTTACCCCAAAGCAGTGGTTTCTGCTCCATCGGCACACATAAATTTAAGTCTTTAAAGGCAGGGAGTCTTTTACGTCCATAGCTCCCAATTAGCCTGACATTGTGCCCTACAATAAAGTGCTGTTTTCGGGGCACCTGGGTGGCTCAGAGGGTCAAGCCTCTGCCTTCGGCTCAGGTCATGATCTCAGGGTCCTGGGATCGAGCTCCACATCAGGCTGTTTGCTCAGCAGGGAGCCTGCTTCCCCTTCTTTCTGTGCCTGCCTCTCTGCCTATTTGTGATCTGTCAAATAAATAAATAAAATCTTAAAAAAAATACAGTGCTATTTTTCAGCTGAGCATCTTTTTTATATAGGAAGATAAAAGAAAATACAGTTGACCCTTGAACAACAGTTTGCATGAACTGCATGGGTCCACTTACATGCAATGGTGGATCAGGAGAGACCCACCAGAGTACTATAAATTTATTTTCTCTTCCCTAAGGTTTTCTCAATAACATTTTTTCTCTGCTTACTTTATTCTAAAAATATACTTTATCGGGGCGCCTGGGTGGCTCAGTTGGTTAAGCGACTGCCTTCGGCTCAGGTCATGATCCCGGAGACCCGGGATCGAGTCCCACATCAGGCTCCCTGCTCAGCGGGAAGCCTGCTTCTCCCTCTCCCACTCCCCCTGCTTGTATTCCCTCTCTGGCTGTGTTTCTCTCTGTCAAATAAATTTAAAAAAATCTTAAAAATATATATATATATACTTTATCATGTATATAATGTATACAATATGTGTTAATCAATTATTTATATTATTGACAGGCTTCAGGTCAACAGTAAACTGTTAGTAGTTAAGTTTTGGGGGAGTCAAAAGTTACATGTGGATTTTCAGCTGTGTGGGGAGTAGATACCCCTAACCATTGCATTATTCAAGCGTCAATTATATATTGTCTTTTAAGTAATTGATTATGTAAGAGATACTTCAGATAGCAGGGAGTATAACTAAACAAGAGTATAACTAAATTTTTTTTTAAGATTTTATTTATTTATTTGACAGAGAGAGAGATCACAAGTAGGCAGAGAGGCAGGCAGGGAGAGAGGAGGAAGCAGGCTCCCCGCCGAGCAGAGAGCCCAACGTGGATAAACTTTCTTATTCCTATGCTTTGTTAGTTCTATTACTGGTACGACTTTTTCAGGTTGAACCATTTTCTTAGGACAATTCATAGTGCAAAGCATACTGCTTATAATCCCTTTTTGCTTAAAAAGTGAGGTCGGGCACCTGGGTGGCTCAGTGGGTTAAAGCCTCTGCCTTCAGCTCAGGTCGTGATGTCAGGGTCCTGGGATCCAGGTTCACATCAGGCTCTTTGCTCAGCAGGGAGCCTGCTTTCTCCTCTCTCTGCCTGCCTCTCTGCCTACTTGTGATCTTTCTCTCAAATAAATAATCTTTAAAAAAAACTTAGAAAAATAAAAATAAAAACGAGGTCACGTGATACTAAGATACAAAAGATCGGCCTGCACAATCCTCTTCTATTTCGAGTCAAACACTCTGTTATCAAATCAAAAAGAATTAAACAGGTGAGAACAAAAATTTATAGCAGTCTTCTTCCATCCTAATAATCCTATTGGTAATAGAACTGAAATGCTGAATACTCACTTGGCAGACTTACTGAAAAAAACTTCAGGTTGGGCAGTTGAGATAAAATCATGACTAAATACTTGCCAAATCCACCCTCACTTACCTACTTTCAGCATTACCTCCCCCAAATAATTCCTCAAATAAAAAACTAGATGAGTCAACTCCCCCAACCAGAACCCCCAAACACTTTGCTGGGGCAGCTAACCAAGACTTGGGGGTGTAAGCCACAGACCAGAGATGTGGTGTGCTCTTTTATTTTCCTAATGTGCAGCAGATGAGCTGATGGGGAGGAGAAGGCATTTTGGAAAATTGCTTAGAGCAGCACGTCTTTGAGCAATAGTTGTATCAATAGTGAAGCACAGCACAAAGCGGCTCCTGCCCTGTCACAGGCACTAGGCAGTCTCAGTTAGGACCAATGCTCATCTAAAATGGCTCCTGCCCAGGGAGCAGGGGGGCCAGTCAGACCAACAGTCCACCCACAGTCACAGCGAGCCAGCCACAACAGGAGGGCACATGCAGCCCATAAAGGGGAGCTCTTGCTTCTGGTCACCAGGGCTGACTATGCTTCTGGCCCCACAGGACTCCTTCTACATAAGACCACTCCTTCAAAACGAGGAGACGTATCTGATTTACCTAATACATAGACACAAATGCAGAGAGGCGGGCAAAGTAAGACAGAGGAATATGTTCCTAATAAAAGAATAAGACCAAACCTTTTTCTAAGAACTAAATACAACAGAGATAAGCAATCTATCTGATAAAGAGTTCAAAGTAAAGATCACGATCATACTGCACTGAGAATACACTGAGGAGAAGACTTCAAAAAAGAGAAAGTATAAAAAAAAAATCAGAGCTGAATAATACAATAACTAAAATGAAAACTACAATAGAGAGAATCAACAGCAGCTTAGAAACTGCAGAACGGATCAATGATCTGGAAGACAGTGTACTGGCAATCACCCAAGCTGAACAATAAAGAGAAAAAAAATTTTAAGAATGAGAATAGGCCTCTGGGCTAACACCAATCAGACTAACATTCCCATTATAGGAATCCCAGAAGGAGAGAGAGAAAGGAGCAGAAAATTTATTTGAAAAAACACTATCTGAAAGCTTTCCTAACCTGGGGTGGTAAACAGACATCAAGGTCCAGGAAGCAGAGAGAGCCCCAAACAAAATGAACCCAAAGAGGTCCACACGAAGACACATACTAATTACAATGTCAAAAACTAAAAATAGAGAATCTTAAAAACAGCAAGAGAAAAGCAACTAGTTATGTATAAGGGAAGACCTGTAAGACTATCAGCTGACTTTTCCTCGGGAAGTTTGCAGGCCACTCGGGAGTGGCTTGATATGTACTACAACCAATAATATTCTACCTGGCAAGGTTATCATTCACAATTAATTGAAGGAGAGAGAGAGTTTCCCCAACAAACAAAAGTTAAAGGAGTTAAAGGAGTTCATCACCCCTAGACAGCCCTTACAAGAAATGTTGAAGGGACCTGTTTAAGCAAAAAAGAAAAGGTCAAAGCTAGATGGTGAGAGAAAAAAAATCTCACTGGTTAAAGCAAACATACAGTAAAGGTAAGTGGATCACCCACTTATAAAGTTGGTATAAAGATTAAAAGACAATAGTAAGACCAACTATATCTACAATAATTGGTTATGGGATACATAAAACAAAATATGTACAGTTTGACATCAATTACATAAGACCTGACTAGGGAAGAGTAAAAACGTAATGCTTTTAGAATGTGTTTGAACTTGAGTGACTGCCAACTTAAAATAGACTGCTATTTACCCTGGGTGTTATATATGAAGTTCATGGTAACCACAAACCAAAACCCTGTAATGTATATACAAAAAATAAAAAGAATCCAAACATAACACTGAAAGAGACTCATCAAGTCAGAAGAGAAGACAGCAAAAACAGAAGAGAGGAACAGGGCACCTGGGTGGCTCAGTGGGTTAAGCCTCTGCCTTCGGCTCAGGTCATGATCTCAAGGTCCTGGGATCGAGGCCTGTGTCAGGCTCTCTGTTCAGCAGGGAGCCTGCTTCCTCCTCTCTCTCTGCCTGCCTCTCTGCCTACTTGTGATCTCTCTCTGTCAAATAAATAAAATCTTAAAAAAAAAAAGAACAGAGAACTACAAAAACAACCAAAACACAGTTAATGGCAATAAAAGTACACAACCATCAGTAATTACTTAAAACATAAGTGGACTTGAGATTCCTCCACAAGCAAAACACATCCAATCTGATGTATTTCTCTGGGGTATAACTTGATGTTCGAGAACTTTGTGCAACATGTCAGCACACCTGGGAAAAAAATCAACGAGTGATTTTGTCAGTGATATGGTATACTCTGCCTAAAAAATGGCCTCTCTACTTGCTGGCCCATTTCCCAACACTCGTTGGAGTTGTTAGCATTCTTGGTAGAAAGTTAGAGAACCTAACTCTAGCCAGCTCATTAAAACAGTCACTATAAAATTTAAAAAAAACCAAAAACCCAAACATAGGATAACTGACTGAATAAAAAAACAAGATCTATATGTTGCCTACAAGAGACTCACTTCAGACCTAAAGACACATACTAACTGAACTTGAAGGGATAAAAAAAGATGCATATTACAAACAAATGGAAATAAAAATAAAGCTGGGATAGCAATACTTTTATCAGAGAAAATAGACTTTATTTCTTTTAAAGATTTTATTATTTGAGAAAGAGAGATCACAAGTAGGCAGAGAGGCAGGCAGAGAGAGAGGAGGAAGCAGGCTCCCTGCTCCGCCTAGATCCCAGGACCCTGAGATCACAACCTGAGCTGAAGGCAGAGGCTTAACCCACTGAGCCACCCAGGTGCCCCAAAACAGACTTTAAAACAAAGACTGTAACAGGAGACAAAGAAGGGTATTACATGATGATAAAGGTACTGATCTAAAAAGAGGATAGAACAATTTTAAGTATCTATGCAACCAAGGAGCACATAAATGTATAAAGCAAATATTAACAGACATACAGGGGAAACTGTAATAGCAGGGGACTTTAACACCACACTTACATCAATGGGTAGTTCATATAGACAGAAAATCAAAAAGGAGGGGTGCCTGGATGGATCAGTTATTCATCTGCCTTTGGCTCAGGTCATGATCCCAGGTTCCTGAGATTGAGTCCCGCATTGGGGATTCCTGCCAATTGGGGAGTTTGCTTCTCCCCCTACCCCTCCTCCTGCTTGTGCTCACTCAAATAAATAAAATCTTAAAAAAAAAATCAATAAGAAAATAGTGGTCTTGAATGACACATTAGACCAGATGGACTTAACAGATACTATATAGAACATTCCATCCCAAAACAGCAGAATACACATTCAAGTGCATGTGGAACATTCTCCACAATAGATCATACCAGGCCATTAAAAAAAAAAAATTAAGAACATCTAAATCATATCAAGCATCTTTTCTGACCACAACAGTATGAAACTAGAAATCAATTGCAAGAACAAAAAATGGAAAAAACAAAACATGTGGAGGCTAAACAACATGCTATTAAACAACCAATAGGTCAGTGAAGAAATCAAGGAGGAAATTAAATACCCAGAGGGGAGTAAAAATAGAAACAGCATTCCAAAATCTGTGGGATGTAGCAAAAGCAGTTCTACAAGGGAAGGTCATAGCTTACAGACCTATCTCAAGAAACAAGAAAAATAAACAATCTAAGATAACACCTAAAGGAATCAGAAAAAGAACAAAGCCCAAAGTTAGTGGAAGGAAGGAAATAATAAAGATCATGGTGGAAATAGATGAAAGAAAAACTAAAAAAGCAATAGAAAAGATCAGTGAAAATAAGAGCCAGTTCTTTGAAAAAACAAACAAAACTGATAAACCTTTAGGGTTTAAAGATTTTATTTATTTATTTGAGAGACAGAGAGTGAGTGAGAGAGGGCATGAGAGGGGAGAAGGTCAGAGGGAGAAGCAGACTCCCCAGGGAGCTGGGAGTCCAATATGGGACTCGATCCTGGGACTCCAGGATCATGACATGAGCTGAAGGCAGTGGTTTAACCAACTGAGCCACCCAGGCACCCCCCCCCTTTTTTTTAAGACTTTATTTAATCTTTAGGGTTTAAAAAAACAAACAAACGGGGCTCAACATCAAAAATGAATAAGTCACAACTAACACCACAGAAATACAAAAGATTATAAGTGACTACTACAATTAGATGTCAACAAATTGAACAAAAGGGATAAATTCCTAGAAACATACTACCTTCCAAGAACAAATCAGGAAGAAATAGAAAATCTGAACTGACTGATTACTAGCCACAAAACTGAGTCAGTAACAACAAAACTCCCAACAAATGAAAGCCCAGGACCAGATGGCTTCATAGGTGAATTCTACCAAACATTTCAAAAATAATTAGTAATACCTACCCTACTCAAACTATTTTAAAAAACTGAAGAGGAAGGAATGCTTTCAAATTTGTTCTATGAGGCTAACATTGCCTAGAAAGATACTATAAAAGCAAAAACTGCAAGCCAAAGTCCCTGATGAATACTAATACAAAAACCTTCAACAAAATATTAGCAAAGAAAATTCAACAGTACATTCAAAGGTTTATACAGCATGATCAATTTATGGATGCAAAGATGGTTTAATATCTGCAAATCAATGTGATGGAACACATTAACAAAATGAAGGATGAATATCATAATCATCTCAATAGATGCAGAAAGCATTAGATAAAACTTAACATCCATTTATGATTTTTAAAATTTCAAAAAAGTAGATACAGAGGAAACATACTTCAACATAATAAAGGTCATTTATAACAAACCCAAAGTTAGCATCACATTCAACAGTAAAAAGCTGAAAGCTTTTTCTCTAAAATCAAGAACAAGAATGTCCATTCTTACCACTTTTATTCAACATAGTACTAGCAGTGCTAGCCACAGCAATCACACAAGAAAAAAATAAAAGCACTCACATTGGTAAGGAAGAAGTAAAACTGCTGCAATGTGTAGATGACATGATACTATATATGGGAAACCCTAAAGACTCCAAACAACAAAAATATCAGAATAAATGAATTCAGTAAAGTTTCAGAATACAAAATATACACAAATATGCTACATTTTAATATATTATTAACTATCAGAAAGAGAAATTAAGAAACAATTTCATTGACAATTGCATGAAGAATACAATATACAGAAATAAATTTAACCAGGAGGTGGAAGCCCTGTACTCTGAAAACTTTAAGATGCTGATAAAAGAAACTGAAGATGACACCAAAAAATAGGTACACCACACTCATGAATTGGAATATTAAAATGTCCATATTACTCAAAGTGACCTACAGATTCAGTGCAATCCCTATCAAAATATTGATTTCATTTTTTAAGTAACTAAAATGAAGAATCCTAAAATTTGTATGGAAGCACAAGACCCCAAATAGGCAAAGCAGTGCTAAGAAAGAACAAAGCTAGAGGCTACAAGAACAATGCAACCAAATCACATTTCCAGGTTTCTAACTATACTATAAAGCTTTAGTAATCAAAACAGTAAGGTATTGGCACACATACAAAAAATAGAGGCACACAGAAAAAGGAAAATCCACAGAACAGAGAGCTCAGTAATAAATCTACACATTCACAGTTAATCTATAAAAAAGGAGGCAAAAATATACAGTGGGGAATATTCAATGAAACTAGACCTCTAACACCATATAAAAAAATAAACTCAAATAAAATGACCTCGAGAACTAAATGTAAGACTTGAAACTATAAGACTCCTAAAAGAAAACATAGGCAGTAAACCCTTGGACTACTGGTCTTGGAGATACACACACACACAAATACATACATACATATACATATTTTTGATTTGTCTCCTCAGGCAAGGGCAACAAAAACAAAGATAAACAACTGGGACTACATCAAACTAAGAGGTTTCTTATAGTGAAAGAAACCATCAAAAAAAATGTAAAGGTAGCCTATGGAATTAAAGAAGAGATTTACAAATCATGTGTCTGATAAGGGTTTAATACCCAAAATATATAAAGAACTCATACAAGTCAACACCAAAAAAACAATCCAATGAAAAAAATAAGCAGAAAACCTAAATGAGCATTTATCCAAAGACGACATACATATAGCCAACAGTCACAAGAGTGCCTCAAGACCATTAATAATCAGGAAAACACAAATCAAAACCACAATGAGAAATCAGCTCACCAAAGTCGGAATGGCTAATATCAAAAAGAACAACTTGGTGATATATGGAACTATTAAATAACTGTATTGTACACCTGAAACTAATATAACACTGTATAACAAGAATTAAAATAAAAACTTAAAAAAATGAAATGGAAAAAAAAAGTTTTGGTGAGGATATGGACAAATGGAACCCTTATGCACTGTTGGTGGGAATGTAAATTGGTACTGCCACTATGAATAACTATGGGTAATACGAAGGTTCCTCCAAATATTAAAAATGTTAACATCAGATTTTTCACTTCTTGGTACTTCCCTGAAGAAAATGAAAACATGAATTCAAAAATATATATGTATTCCTATGTTTACTTTAGTATTACTTATAATAGCCAACATATGGAAGCAACTTATGTGTCCATCAATAGATGAATTGATAAAGATGTAGTATGTATATATATACACATACACAGTGGAGTACTACTCAGCCCTAAAAAATAAAGAACACAAACAGACCGTCTGTGACAACATGAATGGACCTTGAGGGTATTATGCTAAGTGAAATAAGTGAAATAGGCCAGACAAAGACAAATACTATATGATTTCACATGTAGAATCTAAAAAACAAAACAAAACAAAAACAGACTCATAAATATGGAGAACTAGTGGTTGCCAGCAGGGAGAACAGGTGGATGGGCAAAAGAGATTAGAGGTACAAACCTCCAGTTATAAAACAAATAAGTCACAGGGATGTAAATAAAGTACAGCATAGGGAATGTAGTCAATAGTATCTTAACGTATGGTGACAGACTGTAACTAGATTTACGGTAGTGATCACTTTGTAATGTGTATAAATGACAAATCACTATGTTGTACAGCTAAAAATACTGCATGTCAACTATATTTCAATTAAAAAAATACTAAAGTATAGCAGCTTATAACCAACCACATCAACCACACCTTTACCTGTTCTGGATATGTATCTTACTGTTTCTTGCATAAGTTAGCAAAAAAATTATTTGTTTGTTGAGGGGAGAGGGGGAACGCACAAGCAGGGGAAATGGTGGGCAGAGGAAGTAGTAGGCTTCCCGCTGAGCAACGAGCCTGATTCAGGACTTGATCCCAGGATCCTGGGTCATGACCTGAGCCAAAGGAGGATGCTTAACCACTGAGCCACCCAGACATCCCATAAGTTAACAAAAATTAAAGTCTTATGTTTAACAAATTATATATGACCTATAGATATTGTGCACTTACTGCTACCAAGCCTTCCCTTAATCGTTCTCTTCTTCTTTTCGGACAACTATCATGCTCCCTTATCTCTATTTGCTACGTTGAGGGAAAGGAAGTTATAGTGAAATATATTTGAAAATGATAGTTTAAACTGTTTGAACAGGCTCTTTATGCAGGATATCTCAGACTCTTTAAAATAATGATCAACATTATTTTAAATTTCCAGGAAAGTAAGGGAATAAAGTATGTACTATATGTAGAGCTTATATGATTCTGAACACATTCAGAGTTCCATGGAACACATTCAGAGACGAGGGCATTGTGAACACACTAGAAAAACACTGGTTTAGGGACATATTATATTTTTACAGGCTAGTGTTAGTTCTTAATACACAGTATTAGTTCCAAGAAAAAATTATGTCCTGAGTTTGAAACAACCTGCTTAGAAATAAACTTGATGAATGCAACCAAATAACATGTATTTACTATTTATAGCCACTGATTATTTGTGCTTTTGAGATTTTTCCTAAATGGCATACTAACCTCAAACAAAATAAAATTATTCCCAAGTTTTCAGTTTGAAACAAGAAATAAAAATGAACTAAATACTTGAAAAATATTCCCAGAAGCACACGTTTATCAATAATCCAAATAAAGTTTATTTGTAAGGTGCAACCTCTACAAGAATTTTATATATCTAAAACAACATTGATAAAAAGTATAATATTTAGTTGGTCTGGATTTAAATCCTGTCATTTAGCATTTAGGAAAGACTTAGACTGAATAACTTGGCCAAGAGCTTTTCCTCCTCTTGGTCAAGAACAAATAACAGGGTTTTAAAGAAATGATACTTCTTGTTATCATTTCCATCACGAAACAACTAGTTTGCCACAATATAGTCCAAGAACCTCTCATGGTATCCAGAACACTTGGTGAAAGAACATGGTCCTAAACAGCTGGGTAGCAAGAAAATAAAATCCACAGATATAAAACTGTCATGCTACTATAATTTCTTACAAAGTTTACTGTACTAACTTAAAGGGGAAAAAATTATGAATGTCTAGGGGAAAATGGCACGTTCCTTCAATATTCAACTTAAAGTTATTCATATTTTAACAATCTTTCATACAATTATATGTCTCAGATTTTAAAGAGCAATCATTGTTCAATTTCAGACTGAAAAATGAATAAACAAAAAAGATCCAAAAGATCCAAATTAAGCAGAAGTGATACTGAAAAGTTGAAAATAAATCTACCGTGGCTAGAACTGAACACTGACAGACAACTTTCTCCAAAGGAAAACCTAACCTCAATTATTTTCATTTTTTTATATAGTCCAATACTATGTCAATGAGGAACTCATGACATGAAAATGGTTTTACTCAGTTACATATGACTACCTAAAATTCTACTGAGCATGTCATTTTTCATGTCTTGCTCTTCTGAGATAATCTGTTTTTCCTGAAACCAGAAATTAGAGTTTGCCTGTGATTTAAGTTTCAGGGAGTTTGTAGAAAACAGCAAAACAAATCAGTTGTTGAACATTTTTCTTTTTCTTCACTGTATAGCAACTATTTATACAAATATGAAGTGTGTGCATACTTTCTCAGAACTCAAAATGAAAATAACAAGAGGTGTGCATGAACGTATGTATACACATATGTATCAGTTTAAATTCCCCAAAGTGGATTTAAAACCAGTAAGAATACTTCAACGTTCTAAACTCAAAAAGCAGAAAGCAGACATAAACACTATTTTGTTTATAAATCAGAGGCATAATGAGCTAGTAAGTCTCAGGCAGAATACTATATAGCTTACAAGTACTCTGATTGGATCCCATTAAAAAAAAGTCATTCAAAACATTCTTCTAACAGCAAAAAATTCTCCCACTTTTTATTTATTTTGACATATTGGTACTTTCATAAACGTACAAGTGGAAGGTAAGCTGTTCAATAAAAGGCATTTCATATATACAATATACAGAAATTTTAAAAGTCTATTCATATAATGAATTCTTTAGATACTGACAAAAAATTAAGATACAAATAATTGACTAGAAATGAAACTATCACTAAACTAACACAGGAACTGCACTTCATTTCGGGAAAAAAAGTCCAGATCTTACTCTGTTAGAAGAATAGAGCGCATTTGTCATAGTATACGTTATCGCATTCCCTTAAAGCAGGGACTATTTAATGTTTTTAAATTAAGAAGTGTTCAGGATTATTCTGTCTGTACATTCAGGAACTATCATATCACTGGTTACACACAATTCTCTCATCATGCAGAAAACCGGTTAGTTGTTTTCTAAGGTCTAATCAAATCAAACAATAAACTAATTATAGCAATTTAACCAGCAAGCTGTAAATCAGAGAGGTGTAGAAATTCCACAGATGAATTGTATTTCCTGTCTATAGTATGGCTACTATTCAATTTTCTCCATATATGAGAAGAACTAATAGGCATTGATAGTCAAATAAACATTTCATTGTAGCAGCAAATGCCAGAATATGTGAAAGAGAAAGAAGAGTTCCTAATTTCATGACAATCTTTATTACCCTTTATGAAGGTAAATGGCTGTGTGTGTATATGTGGAAAGGAGTAAGAAACAAAAGCAGGAGGTTAAGACAGGTATATAAAGGGAATGTTGAGACTACATCAGAATTGTATTTATTTAAAAACTGATCTGAAAGTCTGCCCATCAAGTGTACAAAAACCAGAGCAGATGTTAGTGCAATTTTAACCTGATAATTTATTTGTGAAAAACGCTAGTTTTGATGAGGAAAAATTCAATCCTGTCCTTGTAAACATAAAGAAACTCAAGGGGAATTTTAGAGATAGTAGGCCGGAAAATGCCAACAGTTGCTCTTATAATCCTTTTCAATTAAACAGACAAATCAAGCTGAAGACACATGTTAAAATACTTTTCAGACTGAATATTTACCAGCTTATATAATCTGCTGTTCCAAATGGATTTTGAGTAAAAAAAAACCCCACTTTTTATAAGAGCTATCACATCTAGAAGTGAAGAAAATAAATTAGATACCCCCCAAAAGATATTACTTTAACCTCTAAAGCATAAAAAGCTATATAAATACAAATTAACCAGTGTTCTTACAAAATAAATGCAGTTTTGGACTGATGACATTATGCTATATTTGTGGTAAAGTACGAGGCACAAGAATATATGTATCAATTAGGCATTTTCAGTCTTATTAGTCTTGAAAGTCATTTAATTCTTGGCAATATATAATAACTGGTATGCATTTTGGTACTTAGGTCATGAATTGTTGAGAACAAGAAGCAGTGTATTACAGTAACAGGGTCTGTATGTGACAATTACAGTGCCAAACAAATTTTTTCTATGAACTCTGTGATTTGTTCTGCAGTTGGTCACTTGTAGTAGATCCTGCAAAGATAAAAGAAAAAAAAATCAATATAATTTATTCTGTACTGCCAACCTTGGAACTACCTGAGCTAAAGTCCCCTTTCACTGGGATGGAAGACAAATATAAAAACCTAAAAAACAAATAAGGTATATATGTAAGCTGATCAGTCTGACATAAAAAAATATTAGTGTACCTCCTAAATATTCTAAAGAGCAGAACAAAGTATCTACTTGGTGATGGGACAAAAGGTTTCAGATTGAACATTTCCTTCTTTTTTTTTAAAAGATTTTATTTATTTGACAGAGAGAAACACAGCCAGAGAGGGAACACAATCAGGGGGAGTGAGAGAGGGAGAAGCAGGCTTCCTGCCGAGCAGGGAGCCCAATGTGGGGCTGGATCCCAGGTCTCCGGGATCATGACCTGAGCCGAAGGCAGTCGCTTAACCAACTGAGCCACCCAGGCGCCCCAAGATTGAACATTTCTATGAATAAATCACAAGTAGCAGTTAAGACAATTCAAATACCTAAAGTTATAAAAAGATCTCAAAACAAGAAAATATTTCCTTAGAGTCTAAACATGCTACTCTCCTTTTCATAAAAAAAGCAATAAAACAGACAAGGATGGGCAGAGGTTGGGGAGAGGAGGAGAATGACAATGCTCAAAAAGTAATGAGCTACACAGAACCTGGAGATTTTAAAAGCTGATAAGATTTTTTTTTAAGGGCTCAAAAAGAATAGAGTACAAATAAGGAACTTACTTCCCTAAGCCATATTACATAGTCTTTTCTATCCTTGTGGAACTCATGCTAAATAAGATATATTCCTGTGTAAAAAGTACTTCTTCCCCACTGAAGAAAAATCAGGCACAGAGCTAACACAAATTTTAATCATTTTTTTTTTGCATTTAAAAGAAAAAAATGGGGGCGCCTGGGTGGCTTGGTTAAGCGACTGCCTTTGGCTCAGGTCATGATCCCGGAGACCCAGGATGGAGTCCCACATCGGGCTTCCTGCTCGGCGGGAAGCCTGCTTCTCCCGCTCTCACTCCCCCTGCTTGTGTTCCCTCTCTGGCTGTGTTTCTCTCTGTCAAATAAATAATAAAAAATCTAAAAAGAAAAAAAATGTATTTATGTACTCAATGTGTGAGATCTAAGATCTTACCAGCAATCACAGACAAAAGGCCAAGTCATTTTTCAAAAATCATGGCTTTAAAGAAAAAGAAAACCACCGCACCGGGGTGGCACAGTCAGTTAGGTATTTAAGTCTTGGTTTCAGCTCAGGCCATGATCTCAGGGTGATGAGATCAAGCCCCACATTGGGTCTGCCCTCAGAGCAGCATCTGCTTAAGACTTTCTCCCCCTCTGCCTCTCCCCATCCCCTCGATAAACAAACAAATCTTTAAAAAAACCAAATCCTTTTAATCTCTGACCCAGTGTTACAGATGCAAATTTCCAGCAGATGAAGGACATTTCTAGTGCGTTGCCAGAGTCACCAAGAACTGATATTAAAAGTGAGCAGAAATTGATGAAAAGTTATAACCAAAGAAACATTCCTTTTGAATACATCAAAATAAATTACCAAGATATAGGTAAATGGGAAACAAAGACTGATTAGGCTATGTCACCTAAAAATGGGTAATAAATTTTAAAAGAGGAAGAGAGGGGTAGCTGGGTGACTCAGTCACTGAACCTTGGGTTCAGGTCATGATCCTGGAGTCCCGGGACTGAGCCCCACATCGGACTCCCTGCTGGGCGGGAAGCCTGCTTCTCCCTCCCTCACTTCCCCCGCCTGTGTTCCCTCTCTAGCTATGTTTCTCTCTGTCAAATAAATACATAAAATCTTTTAAAGAAAAATAAATAAAAGAGGAAGAGAGAGACCTATAACACTAAATACTTAAAATGAAGTTTGTTCAGTTAAATATAAGCTAAAAAAAAAAAACAAACATGGTGAATAAAATGGAAATGAAATGCTGTATGAAATAAAATGAAAGGCAAAAGCATAATATGGAATAAAAAATATTGTAATTAGGACAATGAGACAGAATCATCAGGTTCTATCACAGAATCATTCATATTTAATATATGCTCACCAAAACAGTAATAGTGATTTACTTTAAGGCTTAACTATCTGAGGCACAACAAATTAACTAGTCACACCTCCTGTTTTCAAGTACAAAGAGTAGGTAAATGGGCACAAAATCTGCATTAGCAGTATAGAAGATTCACATTCATTAAATACCAGAATTTAATTAAAAAATAAATAAAATCTGGGGCGCCTGGGTGGCTCAGTTGGTTAAGCGACTGCCTTCAGCTCAGGTCACGATCCTGGAGACCCGGGATCGAGTCCCACATCGGGCTCCCTGCTCGGCAGGAAGCCTGCTTCTCCCTCTCTCACTCCCCCTGCTTGTGTTCCCTCTCTGGCTGTGTTTCTGTCAAATAAAGAAATAAAATCTTTAAAAATAAATAAATAAAATCTATTAACTATGATGGATCAACATTTGGCGGGTTGCAAGGGCTGACTGTCCAAGACTTAAGAAGAAATAAAAATCAGAGAAGTATTTTGTCAATTCGGCAGTCAAAAGAATCTACACTGGAAAGACACAACATAATCTGTACTTGAAAGGATGTTAAAAACAAATCTTCCGTATTAAAAACATGCTTCTTTTAAAAAGTGACTGATAAAATATAATCTGAAACACCAAAAACAAAATACAGCTTAATGTGAAGATAAGCATCATTGCTTAAGCCAAGTAAACAAAACCCAGCCATATACTTATGGTCTTAAAACAACTCTGAGCATAAAAACTTTATTTTGAAATTGGCCACAGGGGCTGAAATTTTAGAAAGTTCAGCACGGTAAATTTAAGTTAATTTCAAAAAAAAAAAAAATAATAATAATAATAATAATGTCCTGACATTCTTCAAACGTGTAAAGCAAAAATAAAGTACGTTATTTAGGCACAAAGAATCATAAGTGTCTCTGTGATAATTTCAGAAGCATCTCACCTTGATTTAACTCTTCTGTGTGCATGCTTTCTTCGGCTGCAGTCTCTGCCATTTCTTCATCTTCCTCATCATCATGTAGGTCTTTTGAAATTAACTGTCTAGCTAATTTAATATTCAGTCCTTCATTGTAGTGAAGTTTCCTTTTCATTTCAAACTGTCGCTTTTTTTCTACAAGATAGAAAAAGGAGGCTTAGGAAGTCTTTAGCTCAAGGATTAGGAAAATACGCCTGCCTCTGTTTGGTATATAAACTATTAATGGGGGCTGCCTGGGGGGGGGGCTCAGTTGGTTAAAAACGTCTGCCTTCAGCTCAGGTCCTGGGATCCAGCCCAAAGTAGGGCTCCCTGCTCAGTGGGAAGTCTGCTTCTCCCTCTCCCTCTGCCCCCCCAACCCCCCCACCCCCCCATTCATGAACACATGCCCTCTCACTCTGTCTCTCAGATACGTAAAATCTTTAAACACACTTCCACTTTTAGATGGTCCAAGAACATCTTACTGGGAAAATAGGAGTAAAAACTATTAGTAGTTAAATTTGTGAGGAAAATTAAAAAACAAAAGAAAAATCTCCAGAAAGAGCTGAATGGGGAAAAAACAAGCTATGTAACACCATATATATGTCAGGTAAAAAGTCTGCATGCATGTGTATACATACACACAAAAAAATAAGACTCAACAATTAGCATGGTTAATCTGGGGTAAAGTAACTGTGGGGTAATTTTAGTATTTTCAAATCTCCCATTTTTATAATTATAAATTCCCTCAAAAATTATTAGCAGGGTGCCTGGGTGGCTCAGGCAATTAAGCATCTGACTTTGGCTCAGATCATGATCCCAGGGTGCTGGGATGGAGCCCCACATCCGCTCCCTGCTCAGCTGGGAACCTGCTTCTCCCTTTACCTCTCCCCCTCTGCTCCTGCTCACTCTCTCAAATAAATAGTAAAACCTTTTAAAAGAATTCTTATTAGCAAAAAAATAACTAAACAAATAAAAATTCTCATTCATAAAGAAACGGTGGTGATTTAAAACACTGCTAGTTAAAACATAACCTCATTCCCAGAGTAATTTTAAGAGAAAACTGTTACAAGGCACAGTGAATTCTAGACGATTCTTTCATTCACCACAGAAACATAGGATTAGCAGCAACATAACTGATATTTTATTACCAGCATTTAAAGGCTATTTCTGTAGAAATAGTTCTAAGATTTTAACATTTCTTAGACTGGTAAATAAAAGGAGGTGACATAAAACTGCCACCTGTTTATTTTGTCAATCAAGAGCATTCAAATTCATTTATCATAGTTTTATTATATTCCTGAAAGTATTTTAATGCCAAAAAAAAGAGAAATCTCTGTATAAGGTTACTCAAGGTACTTTCTCAACCTCCTTTAACTCCAGTTTTGATAATAATCTATACTTACGATGACTTACACTTAAATTTGTGTTTCAAAAGCAGACATTTATCGTTCCTGTTAGTATTGATCAATCACTTTTCGACCTCTATTTGGGTTGGTAGAAGGAAAGTTCTGAGAGCACCAACACAGCATTCCAGGAATATTTGTTTCAAACGACCAAGATCTTAATAGGCATCTTTCTTCTCTAGTTATTAATTACTTCTGTGATTTGTTTTACTTTTTGAGAATATTACATCATAGAGGGAAGTAAAACTGAAAAAAAGAGGCCAATGGAAAGACCAAATCCTCTGGACTTAATTTTTAGTGATGCCTTTCAAGTATTCAAATGATGTAAAAACCAGTATTTAAAAACAAACAAAAAAGTGGTTTTACAAACTTGCAGTGACAAATAAGTCATGGAGATGTAAAGTCAACATAGGGAGTACAGACAATAATACTGTAGTAACACTGTATATTATATGGTGACTATGCTTATGATGAACACTGAGTAATGTACAAAATTGTTGAATCAATACATTGTACATCTGAAAACTAATGTAACATCAATTGTATTTCCATCATGAATTTAAAAAAATGGTTCTGATTGCCTCCAATACCATAGAAAGGTAACACTTTTTATCATTACAAAGTAACACGTTTCTGGTAGAAAATTAAAAAAAAAAAGTCACTCAATTTCCTCACTCAGAAATTACCATTAACATTTTAAGACTTTAGAAACTTTTCTAAAAATAACGCCTATATTTTTATATATGCTGTTTTTTCACTTACTGTACAGTTACCATTACCATAGGTCTCAGTTTGCCCAGGCAAAGTTCAGTTTATGTCTATCATCTGAGGAAGTATAATAAGACCCTTTTTTTACTCTAAAGTGATCCAGAGTTTAGACAATTAGGTATATGAAGATATAGCAAAATTCTACCATGTGCATAGCAGATTTATATAACTTTTAAATGGTTATAAAGTACTGAGGTTACCATTTAATCCTCTATTCTGGGGCAAAGACTTCTAATCTCCCTTTATGTATTTTCAATGTTTTTATAATACAATACACATATATTCTGTGCTCTGGTTCTATTATTTTCTCAAGATGATCAGGATTATTTAGTGGGTCACAACCACTATTTTTCAAAAAGTGAAAAAACAATAAACTGGAATGCATTACACATAGTAAAGGTGAGTACTATTTTTGTGAAATTTTTTTTTGTAATTTATGCATACATATATATCATGTAGGACTTAGTAAAAAATGTTTACAAAACACTGGAATAGACTCTGGGAAATTGAATTGCTAGATCAAGGGGTGTCTTTTTTTTTTTTAAAAGCTTCTGGCTCATATTTTGCCATACTGCCCTCCAGAAAAGCCAAACCATTTTTCATGCCCACTGACAGTATATGAGTAACTTATTTTTCCACATTCACACCCAATGAGAAATTCACTCTTCTTAATCTTTGTTGATCTGAAAGGAAGGAAAGAGACCATGATGCTGTGTGTTTATTTATGTACTACCTAGTATGTATGTATGGATGGCGGCTCCACCCTTACTGTGGAGCCCAATACAGGGGTTGAACTCATTACCCCGAGATCAAGACCTGAGCTGAGATCAAGAGTCAGCTGCTAAACCAAATGAACCACCCAGGCACCCCCATGATGCTGTTTTAATTTACAGGGTTTTATTCGTAGAAGTTGACATTACAGTATTTCTCTCTAGTGGATAATATTTAGTCTGAGAAAATTATTTCTTTTTAATTCTGAGACGCTAAACTTGGTTTTGCTTGTTATAGATACATAAAGCATTTTGAGTATTCTAAAATTAGAATGTAAGTTTAAAATACAGAATATATCCATTTTGTAGAAAGATTCTAATACAAGTCATCTCAATTTTTTTTGACTATTTATATTCATTTTACATGTAATCCTTGTATGGTAGAACAACACACTAAAAAGAATACAAGAATGTTAAGATTTTAGGCTTGGGTCTAACAATAATCAACTCTCCATGTGAACTTCACAGGTGAATTCCCTTTTTATACTTTTTTATTTAAGTTGTTAAAGGTTATTATTTACTGAACACTTAGAATACGACAGAATCAGTGTTAAGTGGTTAAATTCCTTTTTTTTTTTCTTTAAAGATTTTATTTATTTGACAGAGAGAAACACAGCTAGAGAGGAAACCCAAGCAAGGGGAGGGAGAAGTGCTGAGCAGGGAGTGTGACGCCAGGCTTGATCCTGGGACTCCGAGATCATGAATTGAGCTGAAGGCAGTTGCTCAACCAACTGAGCCACCCAGGTGCCCCAGTACTTAAATTCTTTCTATCACTTAATACCCACAATACCTCTTAATATTTTTATAGATCCAAATTTGAAATGAAGAAATTGAGGTTCAGAGAAATTATAGACACCTGACACACCTGGAGTACAAACTTCAATTTGTATGACTCCACAGCCAATATCTTAATTGTTATGCTATAAGTTACAAGATATAATTTTTTCTAAGAATTTTTTTAAAAAAGATTTTATTTATTTGACAGAGAGAAACATAGCCAGAGAGGGAACATAAGCAGGGGGAGTGAGAGAGGGAGAAGCAGGTTTCCTGCTGAGCAGGAAGCCCGATGTGGGACTCGATCCCGGGTCTCCGGGATCATGACCTGAGCCGAAGGCAGTCACTTAACCAACTGAGCCACCCAAGTGCCCCTTTTCTAAGAATTTCTATCAATGAACAAGGACTTACTTTTAAACTTGTAACCAAATTGTAACCAAATTGTTCCCCCTGCTGGCTACTCCTGGAACTACAATTTGAGAGGGGGGAATCCCTTAATGATTCTTAATGAAAACTGACAATATAGGCTAATAACAAATTCCGGTTCTCAAAAGATCATGTTTTTAAGAGAATAATGAAGAAACCAGCTCCAGAAACAACTTATATTTGAAATAGTTCTCAAGGGTCTTTGGAGTTTATTTTTGAATAATAAGTTAGGAAGTTACTGAAGTTACAAGACCTATAACATAAAACCTAGGATTAGGCTACATGTACCTTTTTTTTTCTCTTGTACAACAATTAGGCTCAGACCATCATGATTTGTTGAATAAGCTGTATTCTGAAGATGACAGACAGGAGTAGCCAGTTATACCTTAGGGACTACACATTCTACACACTACAGATTCTGACAATTAACAAATATTCAGAATCTCAGTTCTGAAGTTTCTGAACTTCTTTATAGTACAGGTAACATCCACATTTCAAGGCGTCAAGTACATTACTATTTTCTTTTCTTTTTTTGTGAGGGTGTGTTTGTGTTTTTCTTGCATCTTTTTCCCTATATATAGGCTTGGTTTTTCCTTTTAAAAAGTTTTTTAAATACTACATAAACAATTTTAATTCTTGAAAAGCAGCACATTCACATGGCTCAAAGACTAAAAGTAACAAGATGAAATATCTTCCTCTTCTAACCTCCACAGATAACCACGGGTAGGTAGCAATGCCTTAACTGTATGGGCTATAGGAGTCTCTTCCAACCCTGCTGAGAAGGCTCTTTTACCTCCTTGTCTATGATATTACTGTTTTTTATTCCATGGGACCTAAAAAAGTTCTTCACTCTACATTTGACCATCTTGGTTCATTTGGTAAGTTTTGCTACTGTTTTAAAACAGAAAATAAATTAGCTCTTATTGCTATCCATTTTAAGATCACCCGAACACTCGGTGACTCTAAAAGCATTACTATTTACTGAGCATCTACTCTGTATCAGACAGTAAAAGAAAAAAAAAAAAGGACAAAGAAAGGAACTATAATTACTTAAAAGATGGTAGCATTTTCCCAAATTCTTGAAACCAAGGAGGATGGTTTGTGTATGCAGGCGAGGGGAAGCTGTTATCCAATGAATGATAAAAATGTTGCTCCCTAACCTCCCACCATCCACTTCCCCAAAAGAAAGACCACTTGACAACCTTCAAACAATGGATTTATTTTAGCAAAAAATATCAGCACAGTACTGAAAGCAGTAAAGGAAATCAACTACCTTGTTCTTCAGGTGAGAGGTCACTATCCTCATCTTCACTGCTTGCTTGTTCATGAACCCGATACTTTGGCTCTGAGCCTTCAGCAGCAGCTAATCTACACAACAATCATTTACAAAGAAACCAACACTGTGATATTCTCTTACTGAGTGTCTCATTCATTCAACTCTTGAGTCTCATAAAAACATTTAAAGATCATTACTATGTCAGCTACAAACCGATAAGGAAAATAAAAAGCAAGAAAGTGAGAATAAGTATGGAGAACAGTAAGCAATAAGAACAACAGAGGGTGAAAGAAATCAATGAACAGCAAAGAAAGAGTTTTTGTTTATGAACCCACTTATTTTTGCATAATCTCTAGGTATAGACCTAATGTGGGGCTCAAACTCACAACCCCAAGAGTCGTATGCTATTCTGACTGAGCCAGCCAGATGTACCATCTTTAAAACATAGGATTATTAATTAAAAACAACAAATACACATAAGCATATGAGATTGACACAAGGAATCTGTGTACCAAGCTCTAGTCTCTTTCTGCTACCTGCATACTTTGATTTTAATCTAGAAACAAGACTATAGAAGTTGCTATGAAAAATCCAAATAAACTTTAGCTCATGCTCTTTATTTACACTTGTACAAGTATAGTAAGAATGCTTTTAACTCTGCACAATTGAAAATGCAAAAGTGCATAAGTGAAAATGCTTCATAGTCATCAGTACTTACTTCTTAGCTAAGATATCTGGGGTCAGGG
Organism: Spilogale gracilis; assembly: GCA_004023965.1. Lineage (NCBI taxonomy): Eukaryota > Metazoa > Chordata > Mammalia > Carnivora > Mephitidae > Spilogale > Spilogale gracilis. The sequence continues at coordinate 139,039 of PITA01000943.1, forward strand.
TTTCAGTGGTTTCTGAATCACTCACTGCATCTTCATCATCACCTACCATACTAGAACGAAAAGCACATTATAATTAATACCTAAACTATAATTTTTCAAGCAGAAAAACAAGGTAGAGAACTGTAATTCTGATTTAGTTATACTAGCAACATATTTACAGCTCTGTTGTTCTATATGAGGCTTAATTTTTTTTTTTTAAGATTTTATTTGAGAGTGAGTACGCACAAGCAGGGGGAGCAGCAGAGGGAGAGGGAGAAGCAGGCTCCCTGCCGAGCAGAGAGCCTGATGCAGGGCTTGATCCCACGACCTGGGATCCTGACCTGAGCCAAAAGCAGATGCTTAACCAACTGAGCCACTCAGGTGCCCATTTATTTCAAATGGTTTCTATTCCATGCAAATACCAGAAAATACAGCACCAATCAAGAAAATGCTCCAAATGAATTTAAAAAACCATTACTGCAACCATGAAAATAAATATTAAGAACTCAAATCATTTGTAAAAAATTAAAAAACTTCAATTATTCCATCCAGTGAGAGGGAACAAATATGTAGGTAAACAAAAACAAAACCACTGTCTGGTTTTGGAGTATGTACTTGTACATCAACCTGAAGACAGAAACAAATGATCCACCCAGACATAAGGCTAAGTAAAATACCATAATTAGATCCTAGAGACCTAATTCAAGGCACTTAAAAGCTATTAGCTTTCCCAATCTATCCTCTAATTAAAAATTTTCTCCCCAGTTAACTGAAAACATAGGCATATTTAATTCTCAGGCCACTGAAAGGTGTATAAAAGCAGAAATCACCTATATAAAAAAAAAATTCTGATTTAGATCTTTCCTGGTCAGTTGAGGAGACAAGTTAAAAAAGTACTATAGTTTAGATGATACTCTTTTTTCCATTGGGAGTTGATATAAAGTCATTTAACATTGTTGGATATAATTAAACAGAGTAGATTAAAATTATCAATTTGTAGGACTTTTTTAATTTGTAGAACTTTTATAGACAATTCTATATTATAAAATTTACAGGTAAATTATGAGCGTGTGTATATATATACATATGTATATATAAAAGCATTAATAACTTCTGTATACTATCAGTGTGACATTCTTAGATAGTATAACACAATCTGTTTATAAAAAGCTTCCTCTTCTATTAAACAAAACTCTTAAAAAAAAAAAAGGGGGCCATATAAAGTAGAGACGATAATTCCACCTTATTTTCAGATGCTTAAAAACCTGAGCAGCATTCTGCTCTCATGGATTTCTATATAAACTGGGAATTTATACACGGCAGTAGTATCTCGGCAGTTTTTCCAAATACGACCCCAATTACCATGTATTCAATTTTCAATCGTATTTTTTTCAGTGTTACCATAAAAGCAATTTTTAAAAGATTATACCAAAAAACAAAAAAAAGGGCCATAAAAGCTGGTAAGATTGAGCACTAAATCGATAAAAGCTGAGCACATACACCTGTACATACATATAGCTTCAATTATTTACGAACCAAATAACTTTGCAACTCCCACAGGAAGGATATGGGTAAGGTAAAGGGAAGGGGGTGGGGGTGGGGAAGTACCAAATAAATACCATTCATATTTACTATATTTTAAATATAGACAATCTAAAAATAACACCTACAACTTTTTAAGTCATGTTCAATTTTAATCCTTTAGGATATTTCCAACCAACAGATAAGGAAGGGTTGGTTGTTCATATACCATCATTACTGAAAAGGAAGAAAGCCCTGACTGCAGCTTCTGGCATAATAAAAGCTTTAAGGTATGTTTTAAAGTATATCCTTTTAAGTAGAAGAAAAATAAGGATATAAACTTTTCATAAACGATATGTCCATTTCTTCACTCAAGCCTTATTAGTGTTGAGTTTTGGCACCTGTACTCATTCCATTATTTCTACCTTTGTCAAAATCTTCATGATTATTCTTGTTTTTATTGTTTTTGCTATCAACAAGATTTAAGTTATCTCAAGTTACCTTCCAAAGTTTTCATCCTCTGATTCAAAATATAGACTTTCTTAACTCTACTTTAACAATAACTTCTAGATTTCCATTACTTTTTTCATAGACAAAGTGTTTCATTCCTGGAAATGTTTTTCAATATCAGGGCACAGTTTGAATTAGGTATTTCTACTACTTAGAATCTCTATCCTCTCATAATGCTTCCTGGTACATTATTTTTGTCTTCATACTAATTACTGCCACACACTATAATTTTATATTTCATTTAATAAGTTCTGAAAGACTCAAAACTGAAAATGTAACTGCCAACAATCACAATGTAATTACCTGAACTAGAATATTATGTAAGTTTGAAAATAAGGACATGGAACAAGAGTAATGACCAGTTTTTGAATGGGTTCAAAAAAGCTGAAGTTATCCTTCTCTGCAGGGACTGAGTAAGCCCCAATTTCTACTTAGAAAGCAAACAAGCCCAACCCTCATCTTCCTTTTTTATAGATTATCTTAAGGATGGCAAGTCACTAATCTATGTATCATCAGTGGCTAGGGACCACTGAGTTACAATAAATAAACATTTACTACAATTATAATGTACAAAATGGATTCTCAATTTTTTTTTTATTAAAGATTTTACTTATTTATTTCACAGAAACACAGCTAGAAAGGGAACACAAGCAGGGAGAGTGAGAGAGGGAGAAACCGGCTTCCCGCCTAGCAGGGAGCCCAATGTGGGGCTTGACCCCAGTACTCCAGGATAATGACCTGAGCCAATCATGACCCCACACTTAACGACTGACATAAATAGGACACAACTATGGCAGAACTAAAATTCTCTAAAGAAGGGGCATCTGGGTGGCTCAGTCGTTAAGCTGCTGCATTTGGTTCAGGTCCTGTGATCAAGCCTCAAATTGGGCTCCCTGCTCAGCAGGAAGCCTGCTTCTCCCTCTCCTATTCCCCCTGCTTGTGTTCCCTCTCTGTGTTCCTCTCTGTCGAAAAAATAAATAAAAAATCTTTATAAAATAAAAAATAATAATAACATAAAATAAAAATCTCTGAAGAATCTAATCGTTAGAGGCACCTGGGTGGTTCAGTTGTTAGCACCTGCCTTCTGCTCAGGTCACCATGCCCTGGACAGGGAGAGAGAATCTTAAGCAGGTTCCATGCCCGGGGAAGAGTCTGATCTCACAACCCTGAGATCATGACCTGAGCCTAAAACAAGAGTCAGACACTTAACCGACTGAGATACCCAGGTACCTCTAGACCCCCACGTTTTAAAGTTACATATTACTGGGACACCTGGGTGGCTCAGTGGTTAAGGATTTGCCTTTGGTTCAGGTCATGATTCTAGGGTTCGGGGATCAAGTTCCTCATGGGACTCCTTGCTCAGTGAGGAGCCTGCTTCTCCCTCTGCCTGCCGCTTCCCTGTGCACCAACTTGTTCTCTCTCTCTCTCTTTCATAAATATAATCTTTTAAAAAGTTACATATTACTTATATATTATACACAAATATGAAGTTGGGTTATTGACTCGTGCTCCAGTAACAAATATAAAATTAAACAGAAACTTAAATCAGCTGTTATCCAGAAGTTCATATGGAATGCAAAATGGAAGTAAAAAACGAATGAATCTATGAAACATTACCTATGGTAAGGAGTGCTAGGTTCATCTATTTTCATTAAACCATAGTCTTTGTCTGCTGGATGATATGTTGCCAGGATGTTCATTTCATCCCACTTCTGGGATTTTTTACTAAAATTAAAAAGAAAAAAAATTTCCTGAGTGAAGTAAAAGATAAAAAAGGGTGCACATCTAAAATTGACAAACATTCAAATCCCACATTTCAACTTCTATTTGACTGCTAGCTTCTATTTTTACATATACTTTCTTGGAATAGAAACTGAGGTAGGGTAAAAGCTACAAGTAATTACAATAAAATAAATACTTTATAGAATACTTAGTGCCCACAAATTAAAAGCACACTTCACCAGATATTCAAAGACACTATATCATGACATGCTTAGTCTTTATCTGGCCTATAGAATAATAACAAAAAACTGAAACATACACACGACATGATTTCAGTTGGATATTTTTCATCTATTATATGTTGTTAACAGCTTAATAAAAAAATGAGATTTTCCAGACCCCTGGCTTGGGGGCACCTCCATTCCCCATGGCAGGACACCAGGCTTCCAAACTGGCCTGCCTGGCACGGAGAGGATGGGCCCACAGGGTCAGAGCCCAGCTGAATTGACCCTCCCCATGGATCAGGAATCAGGGTAGGCATTGGGCCAGGCACTGAGGAGTGGGAGATTCCCCTGTGCCATCTTGCAGTATGAGTTGCGTGGGGGGGATTACCTACTGTGGGACCTCAGGTTGGAGTGGGGTTAGTGCCCCTGGAGGAGGGCAAGCAGGGAGGTGAGTGCGAAAGCAACTCTAAGTGGGCCTCCCCCACTCCTGCCCAGCGTTGCCCTACTTGGGCCTGTGAAGCCGGACAAGGAGAAGCTGGAGCAAAACTCTGACTAGTCTCAGGACATCAAAGCTCTGCAGAAAGACCTGGAACAATCTGCTAACCTCCTAAAGCAGAAGAGGATCACCCTGGGATATACTCAGGTCAGTGTGGGGCTTACCCTTGGGGTTTCTCTTTAGGAAGGTATTTAGCCAAACCATGACCATCTGCCATTTTGAGGTTCTGCAGCTCAGTTTCAAGAACACGGGTAAGCTGTGCTCCCCCCAACAGAAGTGCGTGGGGCAAGCTGATAACAACAAACAGCTATAGGAGATATGCAAAGCAGATACCCTGTGCAGGCCCCAAAGAGAAAATGAACTAGTAAACAAGTTGGAGAACATGTGCCTGCAGTGCTAGAAACCCACCCATCAGCCACACTGCCCAGCAGCTTGGGCCTGAGAAGGATGTGGCCTGAGGGTGGTTCTGCAATCGCTGGCAGAAGGGCAAATGATTAAGCAGTGATGATTAACAAGAGGATTCTGAGGTTGCTGAGTCCCCTTTCTCAGGAGTATCTTTTCCTCTGGCACCAGCACCCCATTTTGATACCCCAGGCTATGGATGCCCTCACTTCACTACGGGTACTCCTCAGTCCGTCTATGACGGTGAAGCCTTCCCCTCTGTGTCAGTCAGCACTCTGGGCTCTCCCATACATTCAAACTGAGTTGCCAGCCCTTCCCAGGAATGGGGGGGCCAGAGGAAGGGGGAAAGCTAGGGAAAGAGAACCTGGGGTTTGTACCAGGGTTTTGGGTTTAAGTTCTTCGTTAAAAAAGGACTTGGGAATAAAAAGGGTGTGAGGGCAGGGAATTTGGGGGGGTATACGTCAGGATACCGGAGACAAATCTACTTAAGAAATAAAAATAAGTGTTTTAGGAACATTCGTATTACTATCGAGTCAACAAAATATTTACACAATTTTTAAGATGCTAAATAATTAGGTGACTTAATTATAAACTCTTTGGATCTACTCATTATAAAAGACATCAAAGACCTCTCTGCCACCCAACAATATTTTGTTACATATACAATTTGTGCCTTGGTTATATACTTGAAAATAAACCTACTGTAAAAATAAATGTAGCTTTTACACAGATTCAAATCTTTTCTGTTCTTGCATACACTGTGAGGTTTTACTGTAGATATTTTTAATTTTCCTAAATCTATCGACATCCAGATTCTGAAATGTTCTTGAAAAATGACATACTTAAACTTTAATATTGTATTCCCTTCACCATGCCCTGAGTCACTTTAAAATTGTACGTGCCTGTTCATGGCAGGTGACCCTGACCTTTTATGTTCTCTTGCTTTCTACTCCAAAGCACCCAGTGTCCCTATTTCAGACGAAACACTTTTTTCTTATTTTATTGCCGTATAATGTGTATAGCATAAAATTCACCGTTTTAAATGTTAAGTGTACAGCAGCTCTGCAGCATTTAAGTATATTCACATTGTTGTGAAACCATCACACCAACAACCATCTTCAGTACTTTTTCATCTTCCCTAACTGAAACTCTACCCAATGAACACTAACTCCCGATCCTCTCCTCTCCTTGCCCAGGCAACCACCATTTCATTTTGTCTCATTTAACTACTCTGGGAACCTCATATAAATAGACTCATACACTGTTTGTTCTTTCATGACTGGCTTATTCCACTTAATGTTCATCCTCATCTATGTGGTGGCATGCATCAAAATTTTTCCCCTTTTTAAAGCCGATTAATGTTCCACTACAGGCTACTTCGTCTACAAATTCAAGTTGCTTATCCTTCGTTTTAAGAGTCAAAGGTTGGTCCAGACATACTCCACAAGAGACTGAAATTACAACTCCCATTTTCCCCAAAGAGCAGTCAGTTACCTAAAGTCTCCTCACCATGAAACAGTCAAAATCTTAAAAGCTTGTCAAGAAGCTAAAAATTAAGACACACTGGTCATTAACTGAAGCACAGAAATAAGATTTCTTCTCTAAAGAGTTGTTTTTCTCTTTTTTTAATTCAGCATGGAATGTACCTGAACTTTCAACTAAACAAATTTAAATCTCACTAGTATTAAAACCACTTGCGTGAACTAAACTGGAAAAACAGAACCTGCTTTATAATATGATTTGTTCATATGTCTAGCGGCTGAGTAATACATAATTGGTCTTAAGGCAGAAAAACAGACAAACAAAAAACTCCCAGCAGCACCAGATGTTTAAGGTGCAAGTTCCAGTTACCTTTCACTAGTCCTGTGACTGGCAAGTCCAACAAACACCCTCTTTTGGACTATATTTACTCAACATGGAAATTGTAACAAAATGGAATTTCAGGAACAGTCTTTCTTATAATATAGGGTTGTTGAATCAACTGAAATAATATCTGTGAAATCAAATTATAAAAGTACAACACAGAGTTTTCTGATTTTAAAATCTATAGTTTCGGGTTAAAAATCCTGAAACCGTATCTCACTTAGAACTATAATGAATTCTAAATATTCTGAAGACATTGTTTAAAACTGTTTTTGAACTGAATACCTTCCACCTTGCCCCAAGACTCAACATTTAGATGATTTTGAAAAATTTCTATCTGCCACAGAATGAATTTTTCTAAACAGCAATCAGTTTTATTTATTTTTTTTTTAAAGACTTTTATTTTATTTATTTATTTGACAGAGAGAGAAATCACAAGTAGGCAGAGAGGCAGGCAGAGAGAGAGGAGGAAGCAGGCTCCCCACCTAGCAGAGAGCCTGATGTGGGGCTCGATCCCAGGACCCTGAGACCATGACCCGAGCCGAAGGCAGAGGCTTTAACCCACTGAGCCATCCAGGTGCCCCAGCAATCAGTTTTATATTCGACTAATCTACAGTTTCAGGTATGTTGTTAAATAGTTCTACAAATTACTGTGAATTTAGAAAGCAAATGACAAGGTTTACTTATGCTATATAAAGAAAATCATACTGAAGAGATATCTAAAGATTTTAGACAGAAGACATGATCGAGCAGCTCTGATTAGAAGAATCATGAAAGAAACATACACAAGCTTTAAGAGAATTAGATAAAGTTTGTGAAGAAAGCAATCCGATTAATAAGCAAAGGGAGATTCAGGATACCATAACTAAATGTTCCCTCCTGAGAGAACAAATGCTTCTGAAGTGACAACTGTGGTTAAGCGCCAGGCAGAAACAAAATCACGGGTAAAAGTTTCATAAAACCTATATTAACAGAAAGTCCTATTAAGATTTCCTATTAAAGATACTGTAAGAGGCGACTGGGTGGTTCAGTCCTTGAGCGTCTACCTTCGGCTCAGGTCATGATGCCAGAGTCCCAAGATTGAGCCCCACATCGGGCTGCCTGCTCGGCAGGAAGCCTGCTTCTCCCTCTCTCACTCCCCCTGCTTGTGTTCCCTCTCTAGCTGTGTTTCTCTCTGTCAAATAAATTAAAAAAAAAAAATCTTTTAAAAAACTTTTAAAAATTAAAAAAAATATACTGTAAAAGAAAGCTAGCACATCTCTATATAAAGTTCAAAAGCTGGCAAAACTAAAGTGTACAGGGATGTATACTTCTGTGATTACCACAGAAGTCAGGGAAGTGGTCATGTTGGGAGCCAGGGGAGGAAAGAGTGTGATTGGAAAGGGCAGGGGACATTCCTGAGGTGATGGAAACATTCTTTTTCTTGACTAGGATGGTAGTTAAAGGGGTGCTTTATAATATATATAATAACTTTATAATATAATTTCTTTCTTTTTTTTTTTTAAGATTTATTTATTTGACAGAGAGAAACACAGCCAGAGAGGGAACACAAGCAGGGGGAGTGAGAGAGGGAGAAGCAGGCTTCCCACTAAGCAGGGAGCCCGATGTGGGGCTCGATCCCGGGTTTCCGGGATCATGACCTGAGCCTAAGGCAGTCGCTTAACCAACTGAGCCACCCAGGCGCCCCTAATTTATTATTTCTTAAACCTTAAAATTATATTTAACACACTTTTCCATATTTGTATTATATTACAACAAAATACTTTAAAATAAGCACATATTAATGAACTTGTTAGGCACTTCCTAACTTCAAAGTAAAACAAGTTACTTCCTAAATGGTGTTAGCAATATCGAATTAAAAATAATTATCATCATTACTGCTTAGAACAGAAGAATTACAGACCATTGGGAGTTTTAAAGGTTTCTCTAATGGGTGGAAACCCAAATTCCCTATATATCTATTTGGTGAGATAACAGGAAAAAAAAACAAAAGAACTGTGGGATACAAGCAGAAATAATGTTTTTTTTAAAATTAAGGATAAAATTTAATAATGATAATCCGAGCACCCTAACCCACTAACAATTTTGATTTCTGCAAATTCCATTATTATATAAAATAATATATATTATATAAAAGTATAGGGGCGCCTGGGTGGCTCAGTTGGTTAAGCGGGTGCTTTCGGCTCAGGTCATGATCCTGGAGACCCGGGATCTAGTCCCACATTAGGATTCCTGCTCGGCGGGAAGCCTGCTTCTCCCTCTCTCAGTCCGTCTGGTTGTGTTCCCTCTCTAGCTGAGTTTCTCTCTGTCAAATAAATAAATAAAATCTTAAAAAAAAAAAGTATGTAAGTTGTCAGTATATATAAGAATACATATACTGTGTACCTACATATACAAAACAGTAGATACAGTACATAAAAATACATCTACTGATATAGAGGCATTAGTATATATATATTATTTATAAAGCAGTACATATAGTATATAAAAATACATCTACTGATGTGGATATAGTTCACTCCATGTTGCCATACAGCTTCAAAACAGAAAACAATACGTAATGTCCCCAGTAATTACCAAAACTTTGCCAAGATTGGTTATTTGTGTATGTGTTATCTCCACGTGAGAGGAGGAATCATAGCTTAAAAGCTATTTTATGTTTCTTTGCTCATTACTTGTAATATGAAGAAATACTTTATTTTACTTTCCTTTTATGAATTATGTTTACATCCTTTGGTTTACAATTGGAAACCTTCTCTTATAAATTTAAGTTCTTTACATTTAAATATGAGCAAGTTCTTGTACATCTATGTAGATAGACTTACAATGATGCAGAAAAACATAAAGAACTCAAAATGTAAAGATTTAAATCATGTTTTGTATATACAAACCAAAGATACACATCTGGTATAAACCACATTATATACAACCACATTATATGTAGCCCAAATTCTTCCTGGTTTGTCTTTTAGTTTACTTTCCAGTATTAAAAGAACTAAAGTCTGATATATTCAAAGCTTTACTCCACTTCCTAAACACAATACTAAGAACAAAAGAAATTCTTAGAATTATTCAGCTCCAAAGAAGGAAACAATATCTTGCAAAAACATCAATTTAAATAAGGGCATATAACAATAGGTTACAAAAAAAAAAAAAAAAACCAAAAACAAAAAAACAATAGGTTACAAAGCATGCCAGGAATTCTTAGGTGGAAAGTAGTGAAGTAGAAAGAACCGTCAGCAGAGGACACTAAATATGGAAATAAGCATCTCTAAAGTTTTGGCAGAATTAATATTAGTTATAGGGTAATAAAATCCAAAAAGCAAAAGCAAGTTTAATTCCACGCTGCTTGTATGACCCTCTGGTAGTTCATTATCTCTACCTAGAAAAAACAAGGGCACCACCTCTTACACTGCAGATCTGCAAGGAGGATGAAAGCACCTGCTGGTTTCATTTTCCCTCTCCCTCTTGGAAGACTGGTTTTCATGCAGCCTAAATCTGGTCCAGAAAAAGTCACCCCTTCTCACTTTCACTTTGAAAGCTCATATGATACTGCCTCAAAGACCTACCCGCACTTCTTGTTGCTTGTGATCTGCCAAGTTTTAGCCACACTTGGAGGAGGAAGCAGGATTTTGCCTCAATGTGTTAAAACTTTAATTGCACACTTCAAGAAATGGTTCTTTCTTTAAATAAAGATTCAACTTACACAGGCTGACAAAGTACATAGTCATGAAGCTTGACACAATTACTGAACAATTAAAGTAAGGGCTGACAATAAAAGCAATCAGTAATCAAAAAGTCATTCTCAGAAAACTTGACTCAGTGAGGCTATAGTCCATACCCTTTTACAAGCAGAAAAAGATGAAGTTGAAGCATGTTTATATAAAATTATATTAAAGGAAATTAATTCAAGCACAATGTTTTTAAGCAGAAATTGCCTACATTATCTGAGAGTACTTACTGAATTTGAATGGAACGTAGTGATGTCAAAGCATATTGTATAAAACAATCTACTGAGATGCGGAAAAATTAGATTCCTATAGTTATTTCTACTTGAATATTCTATTAACAGAATATTCAAGTAGAAATTTGATGGTGAGATACTGAGCTAAACTAACTTTACATTTAACCAGTTTGTTTATTTATTTTTAATTAACTTATTTCAAAAAGCAAGGGCAGGGGGGCAGAGGGAGGAGGACAAGCAGAGTCCTCTCTGAACTCCATCCCAGGACCTGGGGATCATGATCTAAGCCCATGGCAGACACTTAACTGACTGAGCCACTCAGGCGCCCCTTATTAACCCATTTAATTAAACTATACATAGATATAATGAATAAGTCACAGGAAGTCACAGAGATAGTAAGTGGTAGACAGGATCCAAACCCAGGCAATCTAGCCTCAGATTAATCGCTAACCTATAACACTTTTCATAACATGAGTTTTAGTTACATTTCTTATTTTCACCAATTCAAAATGCACATTCTCATTTTAATGCCTCGAAAATAGTATATCTTAAAATTGACAGTATTTTTTTCTTTCTTGGTGGTACATAAAATCACAGTACATCTTAGAAACAATGGTTTCTTGTTTTTGATGGGATGCACATAGCTACTCACTAGATCTGTTATTTTAGACCTTACAAGTTGTACACTATATTCAAGGTATCCTGACAGAATGAGAATTCCAAAATCACAGGAGATGACAGTGATGTTTTAACTAGCTGAATAGTGTGATACCATATACTGAGATTTATTTTGCCTGATTGTGTGGATTTACAGATTGTATCTAGTTGTAACTGAACAAACCCTCAAAAAAATGGTATCTGGGGGTGCCTGGGTAGCTCAGTTGGTTAAGTGACTGCCTTCGGCTCAGGTCATGATCCCGGAGAACCGGGATCGAGCTCCACATCGGGCTCCCTGCTCGGCGGGAAGCCTGCTTCTCCCTCTCTCACTCCCCCTGCTTGTGTTCCCTCTCTAGCTGTGTTTCTCTCTGTCAAATAAATAAAATCTTAAAAAAAAAAAAAAAAGGTATCTGACAAGTGTAACTGAAGAAACCATTCATTGAAGATAATAGTATCAATGCAAAGCATAGAGTAAGAAAATAACAGCACTGAGACAAAAAGTCTGACAAGAACTGTGTAAAAAAAAAATTCCAAGACTATTTGAAATATGGCATTCGATGAATCTCACTTTAAGTATATACTGAGCCTTGAAATATTATCTAATATAGTAATATATAAGATCAATTATAAACAAACATCTGAAGTATATGCAAATTTTTTCCTACTAAAAAGATTTGCAATAAAAAGGTTTAGAGATGCTGGAAATAAGGACAACTCAACTTCTGGTCTTAAAAGAAAAAAATTCCTTGGTAACATCTCTTCATAAATATAATTTATTATATCAAAATATAATATAATAAATAAAATGTTATGCTAAGCATATCCCCACAACTTATGAGGAGGGGTGAAGTGGTGTGGGCAGAAAAAGGAAACTACCACTGCATTTAATTTGATAAAGGTACTAATAAAAGATAGTTATTTGCAGATTCTGTATTTGCAAATTCGCCTACTTGATAAAATTTACTTGTGATTCCAAAATCTTAACCTGAGGGAGGTGCTTTCTCTGTCTCTCATAGACATGCACAGAACAGGGACAATTCCGAGATGCTCCATGCACATCTTCCCAGCTGTTTAAACAAGGTGATTGATACTTTATCTTGTTGTGTCAGCTCTCGAACTGTAAATAAGTGTCTCTTTTGCGACTATCTGAGTAACATGTTTTTTACTTTTTTGAGCTTTTTTGTTGAATCCATTGTTTTAAATGGCTCCCAAGTGTATTCAAGTGCTGTTGAGTGTTCTAAGCACAAGAGGGAACCCTGCAGGAACTTAACTCTGTATTCCCCCTAGGAGCTCTGGTTCAGTATTCACTAATTCAGAGTTTGTGGTGATTATCTAGAACAGAACTATCAAGAATAAGAAGAATTGACTCCGATCCCGGATCATTTTCATATTAATATAAGATTTTTTTGCCTTATACTCTGTTCCAACATTTAAAGTTAAACCATTACACTACACTTACTAGTTTCTGAATTTTAAGTGTATTAATAAAGTGTATTAAAATAATTTTCACTTTTTCTAGCAAAAGGGGAATACTGCTTGTAATTAAATGAGAATTAAACATTACAAAGAGACTTCAACTATACTTTTATTGTTTCTGTTCAAAGAGGCTCTCATAAAGTTAATGTTTGCATAAGCTGTGACATAAATAACATGTATTGTATTACCAATAGAATTTTCTTTGCTTTACAGTCATATAACACTGATAATGAAAAAGCCCATCCCCTTTTTACTACTTGTTTACGATAAACATCATGAACCTCACTTAAGTGCTGTCTAACCCTCTAGACAAGTCAATCAAAATCATCCACCTTAGAACCCTGTAAATGGCCTCTTGTAAGTGAATCAATCTGTACTGATAGCCTAAGATAGTGGCTTTCAAGGCGGAAACACCTGGAAGTAAATCCCAGCAGACGCTAATCCATTGACTAAGACCACAGGAAATTATGGCAGATCCAAGCTAAGAATAAGCAAAGGATAAGAAAGCAGAGAAAGATGGGGGGAAAACAATAAGCCACTTGGTAGCCAAACAAAAAGAAGCTCACACTAAAAGTATAAATAACATAGATGCCAGTGAGAAAGATAATCTTGCTGTTGAATACCCTGAAACTGCCTAAGAGCTTTCTATAGTTTGTTCTGTTGTCTCCTTAGTCTTCCTGCTATTGCTAGCTATGTTCCAGTGAGATTCTATTTTCTTAATTTAGGAATCCACAACCATCATTTCCCACCAATTCCCATTGAAGCAGCTTACCCAAAATAGAGGTTGGAAAATTTCCTGTTAGAGAATGTAAGACAAGCATCCAAAAGAGAGTGGGAGTGTAGGAGTTGTTAGACAAATTAAGGTCCTTTCCAATCCAAAAAGGCCATGATTCTAAGTTGTCTTCCTACTTTAATGTTTTTTTCAAAGTAATACAAATTTCTATAAATTTACCACCACCAAATAGTACTTCCTTTTATAGTCCTAAACTGATATTTAAACAGGTGTGCTCTAGTTGTAATATTCTATTTTTTACAAACGTCCTCATTTTAGTTTTAGGACTTTACAGATTTCAATTAACTTCTCTTAAGCCTTATTTCTAGAACACAGACTCTCTATTTTTAGTATCTTATAACACCCAAGACCCCTGGCACTTCTAATCCAGTGGTATATTTTACACTATAGGTATGGTACTACTTTCTTTTCATTGAGCATTGCACCTTGGATATCTTCCTCTGCGCATAAACATCTTTCTCATTCTTTTTAAAAGGGTGGTATGTTGTTTCATTACACAAATGTACCATGATTAACATTTCACCAGTCCTTATTAATAAACCTTAGGTTGTTTCCAATTATTTACTATTACACACAATGCTATGTGGCAACATCTTTTTACATGTGTACCTATAAGTATGTAGGACTAAAATATCACTGGATCATTTTAAGTTGCTACTCTCTGAACTGTTCTGAGCTTAGTTAATGTCTCTGAAGAGGTACAAAGACTAGAAAGCACTTCACATTCTTGTTGGCAGATGAGAAAATAATTAGCAATAGATTTCCATTAAATATAGACCAAGACTTGGAAAATATTGGTTTCTCTTAGCGTAGAGATAATGACAAGCCAGGATCTAAGAGAGTTAGTGTGGCATAATGCTTCAGATAATGTTTACCTAAAAAGGAATGACTGTGGAAGCTCGATTAAAAAAATGGGGAAAAGGGTCTCTTTTATGGAGAGGCTTGAGACTGGATCTTAAAAGGGTTTCCAAGCCAAGAATAGATTTTTATTACTGAAGAATTTTAGATACCTCAGATGCGAGGTTAAGAAATAATAAATGCTTAACAGGTGCATCTTTGAAACTTCTATTTGATTCTTTAATGTTCCCAATTTCCCAAAGTTCAAAGATCAGATATTTGTTTTAAAAATACTACATATGCGCGTATACTTTTAAAGAAGGGAAAGGGGGGAAAAAAAACCCGATTAACGTCATAGCTCCTGCCTCCTTTAGAATCACTACTCGGCAGCCTGGCTGGAGGAGGGAGACCCGAGCGGCGCCGGAGCCGCATCCACGAAGCCGTTTCGGCGGCGGGTCAGCGCTGGGGGTCGGTCCGGGCCCAGTAACGGCGGCGCGGGGGAAGGCGAGACCGCCCGGGCAGGAAGGGAGAGCTTCCTAGGCCCACCCGCGGCCGTCGCTCCCGGCTCTCACCTCAGCTCTTCGTCGACACTTCTGCCGGGCTGCTCGGCCGAGGACACCACAGAGGAAGTCGTAGAACTCTTGTTCTTCAGGATCCCCTTGATGGGCCGATGCGAGGCCGTCGAGGCCGCCATTGCCCGCCGCTCCGGCGGTCGGCTCAGCGTCGCTGCTTGGCGCTGGGTCCAGGAAGGAAAGGGCTGGGCGCGAGCACGGACTCGCCAGGCAGCCGCTGAGCCCGCCAGGGGCTAAAGCGGCCGCACCTGCTGTCGTGGAGACGGCTATCGTAGTCGTTGTCACGACACAACGACCCCGACGCCACGACCGACGCCGCGCGGCTGATAGCCCTTCGCGCGCCCTCCGCCACCGACACTTCACCGCGGCTCGCGGAGAAAAGCCGGCCTAGTGCCCCAGCGCCGGAGCGACGCCGACGCCGAAGCCAAGCGGACCCGCCCTCTCGCGATATCTGGGGAGGGGCGGGGGCGGGGCGAGAACAAAGCCAACCTCCTCGCCCCCGCCCCCTCCAGGCTATTCGGTCCCCACACTCCTTCCGCGGCTCAGGCGCAGAGTGCAGGAGCTACTTCGTGGAGCGTTCAGGGAGGTTCCTGGTTTGCCTCCTTATAAAGTTACAGATCTCTCCAGGCACCCTCCCTCCCACCACCTCTTAAGGTCCATATTGTTATTTTTGTGTTTTATAGATCGGAAAACCGAGGCTCACGGTGACATCATTCCTCAAAATGTTGGCTGATTTTCAGAGAAAGGATAAATGTGTCACTTCTTTCCTACCATTTAACCGCATAAAAAGTTTTAGCTCTTATAAATTCACGGGATATCAGCATTAGAATAGTCCTTAGAGGTGGCTGCCTGGGTGGCTCAGGTGGTTAAGCGGGGGCCTTCGGCTCAGGTCATGATCCCGGAGTTTGGAGTCCCACATTGGGTTCCCTACTCCACGGGGAAGCCTGCTCCTCCCTCTCTCACTCCCCCTGCTTGTGTTTCCTCTCTAGCTGTGTTTCTCTCTGTCAAATAAATAAATAAAATATTAAAAAAAAAAAAGAATTGTCTTAGAGACCTGTTATGAAATCATAGAATGCTGACTTTTATGAAATCATAGAATATCAGCATGGAAATAGTTTAACTTATTTTACCATGGGAGTAGCTGAAGTACAGAGAAGGGCGACCTGACCACCACTGTCACACAACTGTAGTGTGTGGTCATAGAACTTGAGATTTCTGACCTCTGGTGTCTCTGAGTCTGGTCTTTCCCCATTTTACCACATTCTCCCTATGTGTTTGTAATCCCATGTAAGGGATTGCTGGCATAAATTTCTAGAGTTGTGATTTATGTTTCCCTAAAAATCTGGGAAATTCACTTAAGGTACCCAGTTGTTCAACACTGGATGAAATAGGCCAGAAATCTTGGTGCTGTTTAGAAGTTGTAAGAAGAATCCTAAAGGAGAAAAACAAAAATCAACACACACACACACACACACACACACACACACCCTCCCCATGTCCATGTAACTCTGTGCCTGGGTCTGCGGGAAAGATCCCAGAGAGGACTTTGATGAGAGGAGAGAGCTTGAGCTTCTAGGGTGTCAGGAAATGTGGGCGTCTGGGTTGGGGGTACTGTGAATGTTGTGAGGGGATGGGGATTCTGTGAAGTACAGGAAAAGGCAGAAGTTTGAAGCCCCAGGAACAATCTCAGAACTATGCTGTATATAAAGTCAGGCTGGGGCTGGCAGAGGGCATGGTGTCCCCTCCAGCCACGCAGCCTCTCCCCATGCTGGGCCACCACCAGGAATTTGTATGGATGGGAAAAGATGAGGTCTTAGAAACTAAGCAAGTTGCTTCCTGTTATGGGTTGAATTGTGTTCCTCCTAAAAATAAGATATGTTGAAGTACGTCTGCATGTAAACTTATTTGGAAATAGGGTAAGTGCAGATCTAATTAGTTAAATTAATACGAGGTCATACTGGAGTCGGGTGGGCCCCTAATCCAAGATGACTCTTGTCTCTCTAAGAAGCTGGCTGTATCAACACAAGAAGGACACCATGTGATGGCAGAAGATTGGAGTGATGCATCCACAAGCCAGGGAAAAGCAAGGGTTATCCAAGTCTGGGAGAAGGATGGAACAGATTCTCCTTTAGAGCTCTCAGAAGGAACCAGCCCTGCTGACACCTTGATTTTGGACTTCAAGCTTCAGAACTGTTGAGACTCTAAATTTCTAAATGGTTTAAAGGAACCTAGTTTGTGGTACTTTGTTATGGCAGCCCTGTACACCCCTCTCCTTCCCATTCCTTCCCCCAGTTCCCAATTCCCTCCTCACCAGGCTTTTTCCTACCACACTTTCCTGATCAGGCCTCATCATCTTCATGACCAACTAGAGCAAAGCAGACTAGTTCACTTAGAACTGCCATCTTCAGGAGACCAGCCCTCTGGGGATTCATAGACCACAGGTCTGGAAGGGATCTTGTCAATCCCACTGGTAGCTATCCTGTCTCTTCTCCAATAACCCCAGTGGCCAGGAGCTTGCCACCCCTCCAACACAGCTCAGTTTATCTTTGGACAGTTTTGACTCAGAAAGTTCTTCCTCAGGTTGAGCTGACAGCTGGTTCCCAGCAACTTGGGTCCACTGGGGTAGGAAGTGAGGTGAGGGAATATGTCAGGGGATAAGACTGCACTCTACCTTACCCCAATGGCAGCCAGCTCCCTCATCTCCTATCTCTGGGCCCCACATCTTAATGGCAGGCTCTGCACCTTAAGGAGAAACATAGTTCATGTCCTTAGAACTGTGTTCCTCAGAAATGACTTCAGGATTCCTGAAAAATATTCTGCTTCCATTGTCTCCCCCCCCCCCAGCAAGCCTGCATCTTGCTGAGATCCTGGCATGGAACAGTAAAGGAATGACTGAAGGAAGATAACAGAGGGAAAGTGAGCAGGAAGAGCGGAAAGGCAACAACTTTGCCAGTCAGGTTCCCATGTGTTCCCAGGGATTTCCCCAGGTGTGTGCGCCACAGTCTCTCTCAGCCCTCCTTCTCCTGGCCCCACTTCTGTTCCAAGCCACAGGTTCCCAGCTGCCCTCCTCCCTCACCACCATTAGATCTGACCTCACACCCTGACAACCCTGCCCAGCCCCTGGGGCAGAGAGAAGTTTCTCATTAAAGGGAAAGCAGGATGTCACCTCCCTTCCTGAGTCCTTGCCACCACATTTTCTCACACCTGTGTTGCCTCTCTTGCCCTGTCAGCAGGAGCCCAGGTCAGCAGTAGTAATCCTGTTTTGAAGGGAGTACACAAAACTTCCCGTCATATTTTAAATTATTGGGCAGATTTGCTTTGTTCCTGCTTGGGTCTACAGTCACCTCCCTGAGCCTGTGACTGGGCCCCTAATTAAGCACTGTCTTGCTTTGAGACCCTCTAATGAAAAAGCGTACCAGAGTATGACCTAGTGTGTTTTATTACAGTTAATGAAATAAAATACATTGGAACATGAAATAATGAAGAGTTCTCTGAAGAACCTTGAAAAAATGTTTCCCTCATCAAAATTCAAACTCTGCCTCATGTATTATTTTATTGTTTCTTCCACCCCCAAGCCCACTAAAAGTGAGTGTGGACAAGGAGGACTTTCTCAATATTTAAAAAAAAAATAATGAAATGTTAGTTTTTAGGAGTGTGAGTGTCAGTACAGCTTTTCCTTGCATTTTAAGATAATTGAACCACTTTATTTCTCAGTGTAGCCCAAAGAAGATTTCCAAATGCCTCTAAATAGAGCTCTCCTTCTATGCCTTGCTGAGGTCCACTCTTACAGGAAGTCATCTGGACAAAACAGCCCAAACACTAAATTTGGTGTTATTGGTATTATTTCCTGAGTGTTGAGGGTTTGGCAGCCAGGAGATGGATTGTGGATCGAATCTTCCATTGTGGATCCAAGTTTCTGGAGGTAGCTATTGAGCTCAAGGCAAATCATATATTTCAAAATATATTCATATTTAAGGATTATCTCACAATTATTCCTGCTTCCTTTTTGAAGACTTCATATGGCTGCCTGATTCAATGCTACATAGAGAGAGGAAGACAGGAGATAACCTTTTATGTCGCTAAACCACTTGGCTCTCTGCTCGTTGAAACTGGCTAATAAGAGGCCATTGCCACTTGGTTTCTCACCAAGAAGAGAATTTCAGACCCACTAGCAAGGGTTTCAGACCCGCCCTCCAACCTCTGGAACGACACCCAAAGGTTGTGACTTAATGACCACTAGTCAGCAGCGTTCTTTCCCTGCCAAGAATAGGACAAGGATCATTTCTGTTTGAAGTAATCCCCCCCACACACAAGACAAGAAAATCACAGATTTTATAGTACACGTGGTAGAAATTCATGGTAGAGCGGGAAAGAGTATTTAAACCAAATACAAAAAGTATTCAAAAAGAGAAAAAGCCAAGGACAAAGAGGAATCATTTTCTGTTTTAAAAAAATGACTTTGAGGGGCACCTGGGTGGCTCAGTCCCTAAGCATCTGCCTTCAGCTCAGGTCATGATTTCAGGGTCCTGAGACTGAGCCCCACATTGGGCTCCCTGCTCAGCGGGAAGCCTGCTTCTCCCTCTCCCACTCCCCCTGTATTTGTTCCCTCTCTCACTCTCTGTCAAATAAATAAATAAAAATATTAAAAAAAAACAACTCTGATTTGCAACTTTGTACTGTTCTCTTCAAAGTTACCTCCCAAAAGTTTCCTTAACCACACCATAAAAGCCTGCAGTGTGCCAAAATACTTTTCTGAGAAGACTCACAAAACAAAGACAGACCTGTCAGGTATACAGAGGTTTGTTAGTTTCCAAATGTTTCCTGACCCTTTATTTATTTATTTATTTATTTATTTATTTATTTATTTATTTATTTATTTTAAAAGATTTTATTTATTTAACAGAGAGAAAGACAGCCAGACAGGGAACACAAGCAGGAGGAGTGAGAGAGGGAGAAGCAGGCTTCCTGCCGAGCAGGGAGCCCGATGTGGGGCTCGATTCCGGGTCTCCGGGATCATGACCTGAGCTGAAGGCAGTCGCTTAACCCACTGAGCCACCCAGGTGCCCCTCCTGACCCTTTAAAAATGAGTTAAATTTTGGGGCACCTGGGTGGCTCAGTGGGTTAAAGCCTCTGCCTTCGGCTCAGGTCATGATCTCAGGAGAGCCCGATGCCTCCTCTCTCTCTGCCTGCTTGTGATCTGTCTCTCTGTGTGTCAAATAAATAAATAAAATCTTTAAATAAACAAACCAAAAAAAACTAGTTAAATTTTTAAATTGAGGGAATCTCAAAAAGCACTTCCTTTCTTCAAAACCTTTCAGACCAAAAAAAAAAAAAAAAAAAAAAAAGGAAAGAGAAAAGAAAAAAGAAGGCAGAATAAGTAGTGTGAAGGGCCTTGGAATGATAAGTAGGAAATATGAATTATTTTCTTGGCTAATCCACAAATTTATCTTGTGCCTGCCAGCCAGAAATCACTCAGTTTTTTGTGAGACTATAAATTTTCCATACCGGTCAACTGGTCTGGTTTATAAATTATTGCAAGAAGTAAGCAACATTACCATATGCTGTAATTTCATTGTGTTAATGTTGCCAGACTATTGTATTTTAATATTCTGTGGACTCATAATGGAATCAGGAGTATAGATTTTGATTGAGAATACATGTGATGTTCAAGCACTTCCTGGAAAACCTGAAATGTACTTTGAAGTCTGTATAGTCATTGTTTACACTAGAAGACTTCTTCCTTTAATAACTGTTTACGCTCCCTTGCATTTGTTCTACTTTGAAATTTCTCAACTATGTAATCCCCTTATTTGTATCTGAATGTTGTTACAGTCTCCAGATTGGTCTAGGGGTCAGTCTCCTTTTCTGCTGTCCTCTCATCTTCACACTGTTCTCAAGCTAAAACAAAAATTGGGTTACATCATGAGTCTGAATTTATGAATTCAGTTCCTCTTTGCCAGCTGTGCCACAGGGCATGGAACAAGAGAACCCTTCCCTGCTTTTGTCATTTGTTCAAAGAGCTCAGTCTTCAGTGACTGCTCGTTGCATAAGATAAAGTCCAAATTCTTTGGGCCTTCACAATCTGGCCCCATCTGTTTCTATTTTCACATCCCCTTGCTTTCTCCCTGTGTTCTTCGCACCGGTCACATTACCCTTCTCGAGATGCCGGAGTGCCCCAAGTGCCTTCACTTTTTCATGCCTTTCCCCATCTACACAAAATGCCATCTGCCTTTCTTGCCCTGGGATCGCCCCAGCTCAAAGGTCACCTCCTTCTCCACTCCACTCAGGCAGAGTTAGTCTTTGCCTCCACCGAGATTCCCAGAAACAGTTTTCATTCCTCTATTTCATAGGGTCATAATTTTCTAAGTGTCTGTCTCTTGCACGGTGGCCTCTTGGAGGCAGGTGCATTTCCCCCTTCACTCGCCAACAGCACAGCTCAGTGAATGTGGTGTCAGTCCATAAGAAGCCTGTGACAGGTGTCGATCAAAGTAGTGAACAAAACACTTTGAAAGTCCCCCATCCAAATGACGGTGCCATTAAAAACACGGAAGACGAGCTGATTATATATCTTGTTATACGTGCCAGATGGTGGTATGAATAGCTATAACGCTGGAAAAGAAATTATAGAAATGAGGGGTACTGAAGAGGGTAGAGGAGGCATTGAGGAGGTTGTGGTCCTGCCGACAACCAGTCAAAAATCTTTAGTGAGGGCTTTGTATATGCCAG
The DNA here is from genome assembly GCA_004023965.1 of Spilogale gracilis. Taxonomy (NCBI): domain Eukaryota; kingdom Metazoa; phylum Chordata; class Mammalia; order Carnivora; family Mephitidae; genus Spilogale; species Spilogale gracilis. The sequence continues at coordinate 160,781 of PITA01000943.1, forward strand.
GTACCTGTCCTAGGTCCCACCTGTTGCTTGACTTCATTAAAGGAAGCAGTAGTTTCTTTCTTTTCACTGTAGGTTCAGAAACCTTTCTAAAAAAAAGTCTTCATCACTGCAAACACACTCAGGCATGTGTGGGCGTGTCCACATGCCCACCTACTTTTTTTTTTTTTTTTTTAATGCACATCTACTTTTACTTAGGTCTCTCTAAGCTTTGGCTGTAGGCTCTGTGTGAATAAAGCTCTTGTGCTCGTGAGGGTATATCTTCCCATGGGCGTCCTTCAGGTGTTGTGTCACGTGGGTATTTGTCTGGATAGGATTCTAGACCCTCTGTCCTCTCTTGGGGCCAATGCAGGAAGGGGAAAACCCTCAGGAAGGACACACAGAGCTCTCACAAGAACACCTGGTGTCTAGCTCTCTCCCCCACAGACAGGAAAGGCAGGAGAAAGCAAAACAAGGGACACCGTGGAGGGAAGCTTAGGTTCAGGAAACCAGCAGCAAGAGTAGTGTGGGTTGGTGGTTTTGGTGCAAACATTCTCATCTGTGAAACATAAAGCAGGAAATGATGAAGGTTTCCAATAACCTTTTTTAATGTCTCTTATCCAGAACATTCTAGAGCACAAAAGAACTTGCTTCTCACCACTTCTCTTACGGGGTTTTCTAGCCAGCATCTTGAATGAAATTGAATGAAAAGTAAAGCCAAAGTAAAAACTAGTTTTGTTGCTAGGATTTTTTTTTTTTTATTCGTGGCATCTATACTGTGCTACTGTAGGTAACTAAGTAGAATGTTCTTTCTAACTGCCTGCCATTAATAGTTTACCTACTTGGAAATCCAACTCTGTCCAAAATAAGTCCTCGGTTCACAGTAAGTTTGTCTCAATTTTATGAAGATCTACCCTACCCCCTAGTATTCTGTTATTCTTAAATACACTGCTCAGCTGTGCTTGAAAAAAACAATTGTATTTGCCACATTTCAGAAGGGTCAAATCAAACATGTTTGATTCTGTGCTCAAAGGGTTTGCAGTGGAGGATTGTGGAGCTTTACAGGTGATCATAGCTGAAGTTCACCTTAATCTTACTGGAGTTCTTCAAATAGAAAACATTGAATTAAGGCTGCAGAATAAATTCCATCTGACTTTTTTTTTTTTAAGTAGGCTTCACACCCAGCATGGAGCCTAAGGTGGGACTTGAACTCATGACCCTCAGATCAAGGACTGAGCTGAGATAGAGTCAGACTATTTTTTTTTAAGATTTTATTTATTTATTTGACAGAGAGAGAGAGATCACAAGTACGCAGAGAGGCAGGCAGAGAAAGAGGAGGAAGCAGGCTCCCTACTGAGCAGAGAGCCAGATGCAGGCCTCAATCCCAGGACCCTGAGACCATGACCTGAGCCGAAGGCAGAGGCTTAACCCATGAGCCACACAGGCACCCTAGAGTCAGACTATTAACCACCCAGGCACTCTCTGCCCTTACAACTTTTTTAGAGTCAAAGCAAATCCACAAAAATGTTAACTGCTTTTGTTTTATATTTCCTTTCTCTACATAAGGGGAAATAGAAACAAAGAAAATTTGTATGGAGTGGATAGGAATAACATCCTCTAGTTAAGCAAGTTAGCATACCTACTAAGTGTGAGATTACATTTGAAGGATTAAGACATAATGAAATTAGGTAAATGCTAAAATAACCCCAAGCAGAATTTAGCACAAATATTAGCTCCCGGCATTGAATTCTGCTTTCAGTTGTGCTGGGCTCTGGGACCTGGGCAAGCTCTTCCCTCTTGGGATGAAGCCAATTAGGCTAGCTGCTTCTCTCCCAGCTCAGCCAGCTCTCAGAGAGTTCAAAGAGCATAGTGGCTAGCGCTTCCACACCCAAGGCCAGCTCCGCTCACAAAGTCTCCCTGTCCTGTCACCCTTAGCTTCCCTGGGGATGCAGCCTCTTTCCCCACTGTCATCTTCAAGCATCTCAGTGTTGCTTCTCCTCAGCCCTGTCTGCTGGGCAATCCAGCCTCCATTCTGCACAAACTGCTTGTACTCTGGGTGATAATCAGTATATTGGATAACCAAAATGGTACAGGTTGGCCTCAACCAAGCAAGAAGGAAAATGGCCACCATGCAGGTGTGGATTCATATAATTCATGGAGGCTTCTGCTGTACCAGTTGCTACCTATCCCTTTAGTTTGTGGGCTCACTGGGGGGCCCCTGGGTAGGCAGGTGATGGGGAATACTCTGGAGACTCAGAAGAATGGCTTCTCCTGGTCCTGCCATGCTGGTACATACCTACTGAGTATCAGTCCTCCTGGGACCCCAACTGACTTTCCAGAATGTTGCCTGCATTCCTCACTGTGACAGAATTCTGGTTTTTCTCTTTTGATGTTCACTGCATGCCATTGAGCCCAGAGCCCAGAGGGGTGGGGCTTTCCCTTGACTCTCAGGCTGCTTGCTTCCTCATCACTCCTCCACCCCAGCCCACCTCTGCAGGTAAAAACTCCCTCCTGAGCTACTTTGCATCCCTATCTGCTCCTCTCAGTTGCTGCCATCTCATAAGCTCTTGCCAATCTTCATGTTTCATCAAAAACTTTGACTCATTTTTTTTTCTCATTTTTCACTGTGAATTAACAAGTTGCTATTCTGATTTTATTTTTAAAATGCAAGTTAAGGGGAACCTGGGTGGCTCAGTCATTCAGCATCTGCCTTCAGCTCAGATCATGGTCCCAGGACCCTGGGATAGAGCCTGCTTCTCCCTCTCCCTCTGCTTGTGATCCCTCTCTCACTGTGTCCCTCTGTGTCAAATAAATAAAAAAAGTCTTTAAAAATGCAAATTAAATTACTTCCTAGATCACGCCTCTTGACAGGAGCATTGCAACCCAAACCCTTTGTTGTGGTTTTCATGGGGAGCAGACCCTTGACCACCTACTAGCTCCATATTCCATGGCTCCTCCATATCCCCCAACCCCCAGATGTTACTGACTGAGAGTGAGTTCTCTTGCGTGACAGTCTTTCCTCGGCTTAGGATGCCACCTCTTCCTTCTTCTAGTTTGGGCTTCCTCTGGTTTGTCCTAAATGCAGCTGAGGATTTGCTCCTGAGTGAAACCTTCTTTGACTCTTTCAGGCCAGGGTCAAGTGACCCTCCTCTGTGCTCCCATAATACCCCATTCTAACCTTGATTACAGCCTCCTTAGTCTACGTGGTCTCCGAAATCTATGTTGCAATGCAATGATTGATATTCTTGTTTATCTCTCCCTCTAGACTCTGGGTAACTCAAGTAGACTTGAGTCAATTCTTCTAAAAGCAGTGTGCCTAACATACGGCCCCTTTTTGGTATTTGTGGGGGTACCCTTTGCTTTTTAGACCCCCTAACTTTTGGCATTTTTATTTTGTTTTCTTTTTATGAAATTTTATGTTTGCAATTTAGTTTTGCTTTTTCTTGATGGAATTGCTGGCTTCCCACAGACATTAGATGTGGCTCTAGGACACTCCCCTTCAAAGGGGTACCGTTTGTGGTTACCTGTGATGGAGGTTGAACAGCAAAGCCTGAATGGGGTGGAAATGGAACAATTCGCAGAAATCTGGAAGCACCGGCGTGGATAAGATACTGAGATATGGAGACTCTGCAGACTGTTGTTTGTGGGTGGATCCCAAGTCTAAATGCTTGAAATGACTTGCTTTCTGTCACCCATAATATTGGGTAAAAATTGGTGTTTATAATTAATATTTCAGAATTCAGTATATTTATGGTGATTTTGAGATCTCGATTCATAGTAAAGAAAAATAACAGTTATAAGGGAAGTAGCAATACCATCATTCATAAGATGTTGCAAACCTGTTATGAGCTAATTTGAAACACAAAGTTTGAGTTGCTTTTGATCAAAGTATTTTAAAAAGTTTTTAAAGTGCCAGAAATAAAGGAACAAAGAATAGAACAGATTTAACAAAAAATAAAGGTACTCAAAAGGGGGTTCACTCTTGAGCCAGGCTCCACACCCACTCATGTGTTAATTTCATTCCTTTGTGCTAGAAGTAGGGTTATAAATACCAAGACAGAGTTCTTACCCAGTAGGCCCTCACCTTTTAGTAGGAGAGGTATGCTGGCCAGCCAATGCAAAGACTCAAGGAGATAACTTAGGTTTATTACTTAGAGTGGACACATCGGTTTATCTTTGGAAGCAGTAATTCTAAGAAGAAGAATAGCTGCCTTCCTGTCTCAGCTAATATATGAGCCATTGGAGTTCTTAGGCATGATTCAAATAATGAATCAAACTAGTCCTCAGAGCAGGTAACTGAAACCATTGCACAGTTTACCAATCTTTGTCCCGTGGGAGGGAAACTACCATACCATTTCTTGCTCAGTATTGAATTTGGTGGCTTAATGTAATGTTTTTTTGGCATGTTCTGTTTTTAGAAAGTTGTTCTAGGGGCACCTGGGTGGCTCAGTTGATTAAGCCACTGCCTTCAGCTCAGGTTATGATCCTAGAGTCCCAGGATTGAGTCCCGCATCGCGGTCCTAGCTCCTGGGGGAGTCTGCTTCTCCCTCTGACCTTCTCCTCTCTCATGCTCTCTCTCACTCACTCTCTCTCTCTCTCTCAAATAAATAAATAAAATATTTTAAAAAATAAAAGAAAGTTGTTCTACAACCTGAATAGTTTGTTATTCTGAAATAATAATTATGCTTAGTTTTAAATTGCTTTCCTTTGTGATTTTCTTTTGAGTTTTGTGTTTAACATTTAGGGTATCATCATTCTGTATTAAAAATTATCTCTTAGGAAATCATCTATTGGTTTCTGTTTGGGCTTTAAAAGAAATACCTTTCTTTAAGATGGTGGTAGAATTGGTTGCTACAATATTATTCATTATAATGAATATTATCAGCTAATTATGAGGTTTCTTTGGGAACTAAGAAAGATTCTCAGGGACGGGCTAGTCTTTTTTTTTTTAATTTTTAGATTTTATTTATTTGACAGAGAGAAATACAGCTAGAGAGAGAACACAAGCAGGGGGAGTGAGAGAGGGAGAAGCAGGCTTCCTGCCGAGCAGGCAGCCTGATGTGGGACTCGATTCCGGGTCTCCGGGATCATGACCTGAGCCGAAGGCAGTCGCCCAACCAACTGAGCCACCCAGGCGCCCCGAGCTATTCTTTGGTAAATCTCTCATCTTCATAGTTTCCCCTTACTGTGGGTCATTCTTTTGCTGTTGGTTACCAGTGAACTCATTTACGGGAAGATATGACACCTTCCAATGACAGCTACATTTTTCTATTCTGATTCAAAGGATTCCAGAATGGACAACATTTTCAAGGAACAAGAAGAAAGGATGAATGAAGGAATTGCAGTGCATTTTCTGTAACATACAAATAGAAAATGAGAACTGGGCACAAATAAAACATTCAGGCTTATTTAAAAATTAATAATATTTCTCAATCAATGTATTAAGTAGATGCAATCAGTTTTTGCCTCCAAGTCAAAAAGAGAGAGCCTAGTGTCATGGGAGGAGGGGAATTGCATATTAGGAGCTCCTATTTTCATGGTCCCTGTTCTGCCCTTGTCTAGATGGGCCCACATGCTGGAAAGGTCTCACAAAATCAGTCAGTGCCTTGTTTTCTAGTAGAATTGCCCCTTGATTATGTGAAACAATATCCCTGATGCCAAAAATAACCAGCATCTGAATCCAAGACTTCCATGTTGATCACCTTGTGCACCTGATAGCCTTGGGTAGTCCTCTTCTCACTCATCTCTAATGACATACTGTACCGACAAGCCTAGCCGAAGTTGCTTTCTTTCTTTTTTTAAAAAAAATATTTTATTTATTTATTGGAGAGAGAGAATATAAGCAGGTGGAGCAGCAGGCAGAGGGAGAAGCAGGCTCCCCACTGACAAAGGAGCCCAATGTGGGACTCAATCCCATGACCCTGGGCTCATGACCTGAGCCAAAAGCAGACGCTTAACTGACTGAGCCACTCAGGTGTCCCACCGAAGTTGCTTTCTTGATAACCATGCCTTGTATATAACCTCCTATACAGTGGTTATTGACTTACTGGATATAACCCTGACTTTGGACCATGTCTCTGTGTACCCTTTTCTCACAGGAGGTATTTTTTTGTTTTATTTGTGGAAGAAGGAGCAAAATGAGGCAAAAATCCCAAAGCATCCTATGAGTAAATTACTTCTCTGATAGAAAATAGGGTCCAAGTCAATCATAACTAGCCCCATACTTTTATTCAAATCATTTCACTTTGCTGGGTTTCAGTTTCTCCACCTGGAAGATGAATGTGCAGATGTGTAGATGAATGTGCACACAGAGGTATATTGTGAGAACAAGACAGAAATAGTCAGTTGGGAAGCAATCTTAGCTGAATATGTTGAAGCACATGAATATGGGATATTTACGTCAATTTGGGTTCTGTTTTCACTTCCGTGACTGATTCTTTTTGAGTCCTAGGGCATTGATTCTGCATTCATCCATTCATTTATTCACTCATTCACTCATTCATTTAGTAAACATTTATTGTCTAATATGTCAGGCACTATCCTAACCTCAGGATGCAAGATACAAGAAAAAAAGCGGGGCTCTTGACTTCAGAAAGCCTACATTCTAGTGGGAAAGACAGATAATAACTACATAAGCAAATAAGTATGTAAGATAATTGCAGAGAGTCAAAAAGAGGTTAAGAAAAAAAAGGGGTTCTGGGATTGAAGATCATGGAGCCAATCACTTGCAGGTAGGTGTTTCTAGAGATGCCATCTGAGCTGAGACTAGACAAATGAAATGCCAAACTTGAGCTTCTAAGCCTGAAAAGGTAGAGAGGTTATTCATATTAGTAATCCATATGTGTAAAAATGACCCATTTAGACTGTTTCCCATGCACAGTAATACTTTGTACAAAATGAACAGAATGTCCTTCAGCAGAATAACACAGACATCAGCCTCAGTGTTTCAGATTTCCATGGCATCCTCTGACAGGGTTGGTCCTGGCCATTAGCAGTGCTAATCTTAAAATAAAACTGCCAGTTATTTTACCAACACAAGTGGATTTATTTGGGAATGACAGAGAATCACAATCCAGAACAAGCCATCTATGGCAAAACCATAGACAAGTCCTGAGCACAAAGGAGAGGATACTCTTTCAGAGGAAAGGAGGAAGTTAGGGAGGAGGTGGCTGTTATAAATCAAGTCCATTGGAATAAACTGGGAATTCGCAGTAGAGTGGCTTTTCATTGGCTGAGTTGTGCCAGCCTTTCATGGCTGGCTGTTGCCAGGGGAGGAGTAAAAACTTGATTCTTTTTGCTAGGATAGATAAGTAGTATCCCTGTGCAAGGTCGGGCTCTTCCTGTCGGTCCGCAGCTAAGTGGTAGGGCCGAGAGCTCCCTCTGTTGACCTTCCGGCTCCATTTTTTTTTTTTTTTAAATTTAAGATTTTATTTATTTATTTGACAGAAACAGCAAAAGAGGGAACACAAGCAGGAGGAGTGAGAGAGGGAGAATCAGGCTTCCCTTGGAGCAGGGAGCCAGATGCGGGGCTCCATCCCCGGACTCCAGGATCGTGACCTGAGCCCAAGACAGACACTTAACCACTGAGCCACCAAGGCGCCCTTGAGGTTTCCTGGTACTAATTTTTCACACCCGCTGATCCCTCATTTATGGACGGAGGATGCAGGCAGCCCTCTGACTCTAGGGTCACGCTCTGGCTTCATCAGTTCTGCTTCCACCAGGCTGCAGGCAAAGAACAAACCACCTGCTGAGTCACAGCTGAACTCGGCTGAGAAAACAGTGTCCACCTGCTGCTTCTTCCAGCTCTGCGCATGTTGGCCAAGGAACTCCTGAGCCCATTTGTCATCTCCTGGGAATAGAGCTGACTGAGCGCATTGGCTTTTTGTTTGACCTGGGAGCAATTGGCAGCAGATGGCTTGGATGAGAGTAGCAGGTGGAGCTTGTGGCTGCCTGTGTAATATGGCTGGATATTTTCTCCCCTGACCTCAGTACTTGAAATTTGACTGCCAGAAGTTAGCATCCAATCCACTATTCACTTCTGAAAGGTTTTCATTTGTTTGTTTTGATCTCCAGTTCTCTCAATTTTTGAAGGCGGGGCCACTCTTTAAGTATTTAACAGTTTAAAAGGGACTAGCAAAAAATTCTAAAAATGACAAGAGTCTGTTTATAAGTGACTTACTAAGAATTACCCCTTTTCTGAAATGACAAATTCAGACACTCTACTCTTAGAATGTAACTCCTAGTCCTCTGACCTGCCCGCCTGGGTTACTCTCATTTACCCTGCGCTTCAGCCTCCCGGAGACCTCTCTTGCCATGACTGGTTCACAGCGTGTCTGCCGTCAAGACACACATTCTGCAACTGGAGGTGGAGGATTCGTGAGTTTACGTCCACTATTTCCACCATTCAGCCTAAGAAACAAGACAGTACTGGGTGCCTGGGTGGCTCAGTCGGTTAAGTGTCTGTGTTCAGCTCAGGTCATGATCCTGGGGTCCTGGGACCGAGCTCCACCTCGGGCTCCTTGCTCAGCAGGAAGTCTGCTTCTCCCACTGCCGCAGCGATCCTGCTTGTGCTCTGTGTGTGTGTATGTGTGTGTGAAATATAAATAAAATCTAAAAAAAAAAAAAGAAAGAAAACATTACTAGTGTAGGCTAAAAGTTCCCTCCCTCCCAAAGATATCAGATGTTATCTCTAAAACCTATAAATATTAAATTTGGGAAAAGAGTCTTTGCAGATGTGATTAAATTAAGAAATTAAGGATCTTGATATGGGGAGATTATCCTGGACTGTCCAGACGGGTTCTAAATATCATAAGTATCCTTATAAAGGGGGTGACAGAGGGAGATTTCACACACACACACACACACACACACACACACACACAGGCCCTGTAAAGACAGAGCAGGAAGAAATTTGAAGGTTGAGGAATGCCAGCAGCCACCAGAAGCTGGAAAAGGTAAAGAAGAGAATCTTCTCTAGAGCCTCCAGAAGGAGAAGCATGGCCTTGCCTGTATTCTCATTCTGGCTCAGTGACCATGTCTTTGGACTTTAGGCCTACAGAACTGTGAGAAAATAAATGTTGATTGTTTGAAGCCACCAAATTTGTGGTAATTTCTTTCAGCAGCCACAGAAAATTAATACAATTACCAATGCAGTGAATCACTGGTGTTGCCCTACCCAAATTCAACCCACTCCTCCTACCTTGAATTTGGCATTTATAATTCTCTGAAGTTCATTATACTTTTATGACGTGTGTGTATTCCGAAATAATGTCATTTTATGTATTCTATTGTATCGTTTCACATTTTGCTTTTTGCTTTTATAATTCTGCATATCTTTGTTTATATATGTTAACATATGTATTATAAATTATATATGGTGAAACATGTCATTCTAGTTCACTTTTACTGTTGCATACAATTCCAGTGTGTGTGTATGTATGTGTGTGTGTGTGCGTGTGCGTGCATACTCCAATTTTAAAATCAGTTTCTCTGTTGATGGGTATTTATTTAGGTTGTTTCTAGTTCTTCAGTCTTTCAGACAGCAATGCAACGAAGATTTTTGCACATGTCTTCTTGTGCTCATGTGTGGAGTTTTTCTAGAGTATTTACCAGAGAATAGAGTTACTAGGTCAAAGCTTATGTCATCCACAATTTGGCTAGATACTGCAAAATTGCTCTGACAAAGTACCAATGTACACGTGGTGGGCTGGATTTTGACAGCAGATTTCAGGAAGGGGAATGATGTGTACCAAAGGTGTAGGCATGGGAAGCACAGGGAGCAGTAAGTAGTTGGTTCTGTCTCACAAAGCAGCAGTTCCCATTTGAGGCCTGAATGCAAATCTGCATTGCTTGCAGAGGTCAGGGCAGGGGGCAGAACTTTTTGCAATCTTTACCCTCTTTGCCCACTGTCTCCCCATTCCAGGATGTCTTGAAACAGATACATTCTCTCAGGTAATTTTGACATGTCTTGGTTGAGAGCAGCAGACCGGGTGCCTAAGAAGGAGCAAAGGGAGAAGGGGCAGGGACACTGGGCTGGGAGGGCCACCTGGAGGGCCGAGATGTCAGCCAGGAGAACGCAAGCCAGTGACACCCAAAGCCTCCAGCAGAAGTGGGCACCGTTTCTGCAGGTATCCGGAGGCATCAGGAGGGCTTTGGCACCTTAGAGTGAGAGATTTGGGATAAAGTTTGGCATCTGACCTTTGATAACACTTCTTTCTTTCAAGTCCCCTTCGAACAGTGCTCCCTGTGAGACACTTTATAATTCACCTGGATGTTGCTTCCCCCTGCCCTATCTCTGGAGGCCTTGAACACACCACAGAGCTGGCTGAACGTTAACAATGTAATACATCCAATGCCTTTACAGAATGTAACAAGTTATAGGAATAAAATATGTGTATCCCTCTAAAAGAATGTATACATCCAAATAATGTATAGTATAGAAAAAGTCATGTATACTGATTAAAAATAAAGTGTGTAAGTGTATGCATGTATATATGTTGATAAGGTTTAGAAGGAGACACAAAACAATGCAAAGACTTGTTCTTTTAAGTTTATGATTCATTTTACCTATAAGGGTACAGGTACTTTCTCCTTTTTAGCAAAAGTTGCACTTTATTAATCATGTACAAAACTATAGAACTATACATGTCTGATCTGGAAGGGTCCTTGGAGATCATCTAGTTCAGCTCTTCAGGGACATGCTGGGGAGAGACAAGTCCACCAGGGGAGGAGGTCTGCTGAGGTGAGTTGCTGACTCGGCTAGGGCTGGGAGTAGCACCAGACCCCATCCCTGCACTTTCTACCACCGCACCTCAGCATTGCCAGCTCATGCAGCATTGCTGAAAAATGTTAGAAAACTCTTTTTCAAAAAGATTTTATTTATGTATTTGACAGAGAGAAACACAGCTAGAGAGGGAACACAAGCAGGAGTGAGAGAAGGAGAAGCAGGTTTCCTACTGAGCAGGGAGCCCGATGCAGGGTTCAATCCCAGGACCCTGGGATCATGACCTGAGCTGAAGGCAAATGCTTAATGACTGAGCCACCCAAATGCCCTGTTAGATAACTCTTGATGAGCCCACTTTAATTTCATATTTGGTATTTAGTCAAGATACTAATTTTAGCATAAAATTGATAAAATTTTATTTACCCGAAGGATACAAACATAGTGATTTGAAGGGCCACCTGCACCCCAATGTTTGTAGCAGTGATGTCTACACAACTAAACTTTGGAAAGAGCCCAGATGTCCATTGACAGATGAATGGATAAAGTGGTGTATATACACAATGGAATATTGCTCAGCCAACAAAAAGGGAAGTCCTACCATCTGCAATGACACGGATGGAACTAGAGTCTATTATGCCAAGTGAATTAAATCGATCAGAGAAAGACAATTATCATATGATTTCACTCATATGTGGAATTTAAGAAATAAAACAAGATCATAGGGGAAGAGAGGGAAAAATAAAATAAGACAAAATTGTTAGGGTCTGTGGTCAAAGGAACGAGGCTGATACAAAAGTGAAGGTCAAGCATACCTTCATTTCTCACCAAGCATCGAGAATTATACTGACCAGTTCAGGGTTGTCTCTGTGGAGAGAACGATTTCTCAGTCTAGATTTTATAGGGCAAACCCGACTTGAGTCACAAAGCTGCCTAGAGTTAATTGGCATCTCCATTGTTCAGGATCTGGGAGGTTAAGGGCACTTGGGGACTCCCACCTGGTCCTAAGTGTTGGTAATTTACATCCCCATTGTTCTCTGACTAAGTAGGTCCTTACAAAAATCAGAAAAGGAGACAAACTATAAGAGATTCTTTTTTAAAATTAACATATAATGTATTTTTTTTTCAGGAGTACAGGTCTGACTCATCAGTCTTACACAATTCACAGCACTCACCATAGCATATACCCTCCCCAAAGTCTATCACCCACCAACCCCATCCCCCACCCCCTCCCCTTATTGCTGGAGGGGAGGGGGGTGAGGGATGGGGTGGCTGGGGGATGGACATTAAGGAGGGCATGTGATGTAATAATGAGCACTGGGTGTTATATAAGACTGATGAATCACTAAACTCTATCTCTGAAACTAATACTATATGTTAATTAATTGAATTTAAATAATAATTTTTTAAAAGTGGACCATATTTAACAAATATTTAGGGGTGCCTGGCTGGCTCAGTCAGTTAAGTTGTCTGATTCTTGATCTCAGCTCAGGTTTTGATCTCAGGGTCGTGAGTTCAAGCCCTGCATTGGGCTCTAAGCTGGGTGTGGAGCCTACTTAAAAAACAAACTAGGGCACCTGGGTGGCTCAGTGGGTTAAGGCCTCTGCCTTCGGCTCAAGTCATAATCTCCGGGTCCTGGGATCGAGGCCTGCATTGGGCAGGGAGCCTCTTCCTCCTCTCTCTCTGCCTGCCTCTCTGCCTGCCTGTGATCTCTCTGTCAAATAAATAAATAAAATCTTAAAAAAAAAAAAAAAAAAAAAAAACTAAAACATGGGGTGCCTGGATGGCTCAGTCAGTTAAGAATCTGACTCTTGATTTTGGCTCAGGTCATAATCTCAGAGCCATGAGACTGAGCCCACATGATGGGCTCTGCACTCAGTGAGGAATCTGGTTTAGGTAGTCTCTCTCTCCCTCTCCCTCTGCCCTCTTCCTTCCTATCATGCACTCTTTTTCTCTCTCTCTAAAACAAAATAAATCTTAAAACAATCCCTCCAATATTTAAAATTTTTAATAGTTTGTCATAATTACCAAGGTGAAGGTGATTGCTTTTTGGGGAAAAATCTTTATAAAATGACAATGTTTAGACAACTATGCAAATAAAAACTTTCTAAATTACTTGATATCCTTCTTCATGTTTCCTAGAAGTATACAGAGGACCTTGTTGGTAGTAAATAAAGATTTCTTTAATAACAGATCCTATATTCACACAATAAACTATCATCTCAGATGTATTGGGTTATGGTGGGAAGGGAGAACAGTCCAGAACAACCTGAAAGTCTGAGGCAGTTACTAGAAGAGAAAGCCTATTTCTTGCTCGGTGCCCTACTTGCAGAGGGTCAGGTTGAACTGGAAGAAAGTCTTAGGGTCTGACGTTTCAGAGCCCACACTACAAACACCGATAGCAAAACTTACAAATGGGGGAAATCACCTTGTAATTCCAGCACTCTAGCATAACACATGAATTGCTTTCATTTTCTCTGTTCACTTTTAGTCTTTGATTTTTATGCCTTCTTTCCATGTAACTATAAGTATAGCATAGATACAATGGTACATTCTTTTTTTCACTCAACATTATAATGTGAACACTTTTATCTTGGTGCTATTTTGGTTGCAAGGAACATTCATTCAATCAAGTTAAATTACCTTAAGAAAAAGTGTGTGTGTGTGTGTGTGTGTGTGTGTGTGCGCGTGTGTATGTGTGGCTAATCTTGCACAAATCCCAGGACACAGGAACTGGAGCCAGGACATGGCAAGCCATCAGCTATGGGGGCTGCTCTCTTCAGGGGGCTCATCTCTGTTCATCTCTGCACCAGCAATGGGCACCCCAAAAAACATAACCCCATGGTCTCAGAGTTTTCAATCATCCTCTCTCCAGATCTCTTAAAGTCAAATCCTGATGCCATGAAACCTCACTTATCCTTTCTCTCCAGTTAGGCTACAAGAGCCAGAGGTTTCTGCTCAGCCTGTGGACTGGTCATCACTAGCCCCGGTGGACACATCGAGGTCCCAGACACTAGCGCTGCAGGGAGCAAGGCCATGGCCAGGGACCCCACCCCCTACCCCAGGCAAGGTGTGTGGCCAGGCAAGCCCTAGCTCTCCAGTGGCTGCATAACTAGAAACTTTCCTGAATGCACACTAAGTCAGGGCCCACTATTCATGATCCCATCCTGCTGCTGGTAGCATTAACTCCATTTAGCTCCTTTTGGTTTGGGGGCTGCTACAACTCAAACCAATGAACGTTTTTGTGCATGCTTCTTCCATTTCGTCTGGATTATATAAAACAAGATTATTTAATAAGATTATTAATCACATTGAAATGGAATTCTCTGAGCACCTTCAGGATATAACACATAACCTTACTTTTTTTTTTATTTAAAAAGTACCTGTATTTCCTAGAGATTTGAACATAGGCAGTTATAGGCAAAAATAAAAGGATGCGATATCTGGGATTTGCTTCAAACCCTCTAGGAAAAGTACTGGGGGGCTCGGGGGGGGGGTTCCCGAAACCAGACTGGTGAGATGTTGATGACTGTTAGACCCCACAATAGGTACGTGCAGATTTATTCTCTACTACTCTCTGTTTTGCTTCCCATTTCCCTTCTTTTCCTCCCCCTTCTGGACTTTTTGTTCTTTCCCCCCACGTTTCCTCTTGCTACTTGGTGCCGCATGCTTCCCTCTGGATTCCCAAAACGTTTTCTCTGGATTCATCACCCCTGATCTCTGCTTCACAGGTCCCTTTTCCTTTACTAGGAACTCCAGTCCATCTACTTACACACACAGGCAGAAATTCATTCCCATTTGCACTTCGAGGCTATATCCTGGGGCAGACACTGTAGTCCCCTTCCTGGTCTTTGATGTTGCCAGAGAGGTGTAAGAAGAACGCAGTCACAACTTATTTTGCACCATGAGTTAAGAAGCTGGTAACACCCTCGGGGATAACAGTATTCGAGAAGAAGAGCCAAGAGCCCTCTGGTTGGATGGGCAGCATGATAAAGCACAGGGCACCAGGGCAGGCAGAGCTGGGGAGACAGTGTTCTTCAGTAACCACCTCCCCCTTCCATCTCTTTGCCTGGTAGTTTTCAGACCTTAGATATGTCGAACTGGAAGCTACAACCTGAGGTCATATTTATTTAGTAAAAGGAAAATTGTACTTCTTAAGATGTTTGGGATTCTTATAACATTTACTACAACACATTAAAGCATCTCCAGTGCTCAAGGCAATTCATATCTTCTATTCATGCTAAAAAAAACAAAACTGTAATCAGATAGCTTAATTTTGTCTTCATTTCCCAAAGCATTAGTAGATTATAAATGCTATGTGAACTAAGTGACATTGAAGGGGGAGAATTCTGAGACCTTTCTGATTTTAAAAGTCATGATGTAAAAATCAAAAAAACTCAAGGTGGTTCCCAATTCTCTGAAGTTGGGACACTCAGAGGTGTGACTAGGCAACCCCACCTATGTCCTGCAGGGACTGAGACTTTCCCGCAGCTCCCCACGGGTCCCACCACGGGCTGCTGCCTCTGCACTCCCCGGCATGGACTATACTTGATTCTATACTTGTCACTCTCCCTCGTTAGTCTTTGAGCTTCTGTGGGAGGACAGGGGTTCGGTGCCTGAAATGCAGTTGGGCCTCAGTAAATATCAGTTGAATAAAAGACCTCCCAAAATTACTTTCTTTAAAAAAAAAAAAAAAATCCCCATAGTCTTCTCCCTTATTGATTCTCTCCTGCACAGACTCCAAGATGGTCCCTGGCATTAGCTGACTCTAAGGACCTCCTGATGATAAAGTAAATACTCCAAAGAAACTGCCTATCAGAAACTCAACACAAATGATTCCCCCTAGGGGAGTGCCCGCTGCAGGATGGGGACACCTGGATTCTGGCCACCCACCATAGGTCTTTGCCATCGACCTTCCCTACCAGACACAGGATTGTTACCTTTAAACTGCGCACTGCTTCGTTTCTTTCAAAAGAACTGTTCAAGGATCTCCAAATGTAAGCTTATGATTAAAACCCTACAATAATCAATTCAGAATCTCCTGTGAGCACAGCAGGGCAGCAACCAGTTTATTATTAGATTGGCAAGGTCGCAGACTGGCGCATGGCTAAGTGTTCGGGCCAACTCTCCTGGACTCTCTCTCCGCTCGTTTCTGCTGTCAAATTTCCCTTCTGGTGTTTGCAATGGCTTGCTGTGGTTGGTTTGTCTTTATGGGCTGGGAGATGGGGGAAAGCAAAGCAAAAGAAGTCACATGGAGCGAATGCCGGTTGCCTTTAGAGCCTCTCACAGTGGCTCGGGGCAATTGACCTGATCTGTGATAGTCATTTTCTCGATGTCAATGTCATTAGAGGTCAGAATATCTTTTAGGTAGGTCACCGTTTCTGGAGGGAGATAAGGGTTTCTTCCCAAGATCCAAACATGATCCATGTGAAAAAGCCAGACGATTGTGGTGCAGGAGTACACAAGGGCATAGTTCTCGTAGTCGGTGGCCAGGACCCAGTACGGAGCCGACGGCATCACTGAGAACCAGAGGAGGGTAGTATTAAGAGGGACCAGAGCAAGAGGAGCCTTCACCTCCAGGACCCTCGAAGCCAGGGTCCTAGCTCTTCTATATTAGTGCTTCTTAACCCTGAATTCACGTGGGAATCTTATGGGAGCTTTGAAAAATCCTAGGCCACCTCCCTCCAGGCCTGCCCAGATTCTGATGTGGAGGTGACTGGGACTCTTGAAGGCTCCGCCAGTGATTCCAGTGTGTACCTGAGCCCAGAGCTCAGGATCCTCCCTCCCTGGTAGCAGATCGGTCTACAGAAAGCCACGGTACTGGAGGCGGGGGGAGGGGGGGAGGTTGTCGGACCCCCTCAACTAACAGGCTGCACTTAGCTAAATAGAGGCACCACTTAAATAAGTGGAGTCAAGAATGTGAGGTCACTGGGTGCCTGGGTGTCTCAGTCAGTGGAGCATCTGCCTTTTGCTCAGGGCATGATCTCAGGGTCCTGGGATCGAGTCCACCATCGGGCACTCTGCTCAATGGGGAGTCTACTTCTCCCTCTGCCTCTGTGGTCCCTCTCTCTCTGTGATCGCTTTCTCTCTCTCTGACAAATTAATAAATAAAATCTTCAGAAGAAAAGAGAATGTGAGGTCAGAGGTCTGAGGCTTTCCAGTTCTGTACTTCCCAGCTTCCTCTAGAACCTGCCTGGGGAAGGAATTAAGGACTAATGTTGATTTGTTTGTTTTTCTTTCTGTGTGACCTTCAAACTTCCTCTGTTCTTAAGAATATGGGAAGGGCGCGTGGGTGGCTCAGTGGGTTAAAGCCTCTGCCTTTGGCTCAGGTCATGATCTCAGTGTCCTGGGATGGAGCCTCTTTCTCCTCTCTCTCTGCCTGCTTCTCTGCCTACTTGTGATCTCTCTCTGTCAAATAAAATAAATAAAATACTTTTAAAAAAAGAATATGGTAAATCAGGTGGTAACAGGTTATAAACTCTTCCTCACAAAGGGGCTATAAAGATCCATTGATTGACATCTGCCTAGTATCAAAAGTTGAGCATTAAAGTGTCCTTACGAAAAGAGAGAAAGACTTTGCCTTCTCCATCTGAATCCAGAAATTTCCTCTATGAGCTTACCTCCACAGCCACAGTCTAAGGCAAGGAAAAGCCATAGCCCACCTCGGTAAGTGGAAAATGAACCCAAATGGCAGAAAGAAGAAAAGATTTGGACACGTATGCCATCACATGTGGTTTGCTTTCCCAGGTTTCAAGCATCCCACCTCCTCCACTCCAAAATCCTCCCTCTGTTTGCAAATCAAACCAGATCTCAACACTTGTGAATGACCTTGAGAAGCTGGACAAAGGAGGCAGCGTGTGAGAGGTGAGAGCCTGGCTAGGCATCACAGACCCAGCTGGTTGTTAGTATAACACAAAAGGGCTAGTCCAGATGCCCACTCAACAAGGCCCCTCCTCTCTCTGACTTTCTACCTACTTAGAAATATGAAAATGGAAGGACCCTCGGAGGACATCTGGTCGACAGAAGCTTATACAGGGCTACGGGGCCCACACTGACCACTGTTTCTGACTTACCTTCCTAGCGCTGTTGGTGCCTGCCTGCCGGGCTCACCCATGAGAGCTCGTATTCATCATAGATCTGCTACACGTGAATTTCCACTGCTTTGTGTGTTCCCAGCTGGACCGAGAACTCTGCAGGCCTGAGTAGTCTGGGGGAAATATTCTTCCAACCTCTTCAGGTAATGGCATCATACCCTACCCCCAAATAGCCAAGTGTTCACATGTTGTCTTCCTCCCACAGGGTCTAGTCTCAAAACACATTTACCCAGACATTTCCTCTTAGCAAAGAAAACTTCCATGTCTCTTTATTACAAAACTCAGACAGCCTCCTACTGCTTATGGGAGGCACTTCAACCCAGGAATATGGCTTTTGAGGCTCCGCCCAGTCTTGTCTTGTGGTCCATGCACCTGCCCATCCTCTGGGCTTCTCTCTGCGGGGCTTTCCTCTTGCCATTCCTGGCCTTCGGACAGCCTTTCCCATAATCCCCCACATACTCTGGAAGATCCAGTGCAAACATCTGATCCCTCCACCAAAATAAATGCCCTCCTCTACTTGCCCAGCCAGCAGCTCCTGCCTCTTCTAGCTCCTGCTCCAGGCTTTCTCTGGAAGGTCGTGCACATAATATTTGGCCTTGCCTCCCAGCCCCATCCCTCAGTTGAGAGTTTGGGGTCCTACATTTTGGCCGCAAGTCTGCCTCTAATTAGTCCAGTGACCTTGCCTCCATCATCTAGGTTTTCCGCACTTTGACTTTCTTAGTTGCAGAAATAAACAAGAGAAACTGACATGTACAAAGCCCCTTACAGTTTACGGAGCACATGCCATCTCATTTAGCTTTAGAATACCGGGTGCAGAGGTGAAGCCAGTTGCCCATGGTCACAGGAGCGTGCGGGAAGAGCGGTTTTCCATCTCCCAGCATTCTCAACTTGGTGTATAAAATAAGAGATGCCTCTCTGCCGCCCTCTAGGGGCTGGATCGGGGTGGGCGTTGTGATTGTTTTTGCAGCCCTTCGGTGTCTGCTGCTTGGGAGAGGGACCCTTGAGCACTTTGGGTTTTAGGAGATCTCACATTTCTGAGCTGGCTTCTCCGTGTGTCTATATCAACAGTAAAACCACTATTTGGTGCTTTCTCTGTTGCCCGTGTCCATTCCTCATGTAGGCCAGAGCTCAGAGGGCAAATGCCCGTGATCAAATATCCCCCAGGGAACTCCACAGTGTGGCGAGAAAGTGGCAGACAGAGCCAGGGCTCAAATTTACCTTCACTCTTGTCATCTCTTGCTTCCAAGCTTCTGCACATATCAACTGTTCTGCTAAGAATACCACTACTATTAGTAACCACTAATGCTTCCCGCCTCCATTTCCTCTGGGAAACAAGGCAGGATTAGGTCTCCTATTGCTCAGACCCTGTGTGCTGCTATCTTTGCTTCCTCTATTGAAATGTGGTAGTTTGTGTAGTAAATTGTTGTGTACTTGTCAGTATCCACACTGGGGAGTAAGCCCCTCGGAGACAAGGGCCAGCCCTGTCTGGGTCATCATCTCATCTTCGGTGCCCAGCCCTGAGCTTGGCATGTAGCAGGTGCTCAACGATTAATTATGTATTAAGCCACTACAGGTGACACTCAGATGTGACAGGAGTGTTCCTACCCAGAGCTCTGACTTACCACTCGAAGTAGAAAAGGCCCTAGCTTTCACTTTGCATGTCTGCCATCCCTGCAACCTCCCGAGCGAAGTGAGTACTTACACCAAAAAAACTTAACTCCCAGCTTGGCAGGCTCTGTAAGGTTGCCCTGGGAGGCTTCACCTTCAATTTGATTCACAGTGCCATCAGATCTGCAATGAGTTAAAACAAAACAAACAAGACAAAAAACTTTAACTCATCAGAAACCAAAAATCAGTGAAAGACGAGATGTGTGACACTAAAGACCAGGGCGGCAAGACTGACTGCTGGTTGGGAAGGCTCTGTCCCCTTTCCTTTGTCACTGTCTCAGACCAGGCGGAGGTAGACGGCCTTGGAGTGATGAGAAGCAGCGACTGAAATGCTCCAGGACTGGGTAATATGATAGGGCCCTTGCCCTTTAAGGCTGATTTTTGGGTCTTGCAAGGCCATTTCCAGTTCTCAGACTCCAGATACGGAGAGTAAAAGAGAAGGGAAAAACAAAAAATGACACAATCCAATACACTAAGAAGATGCACTTCTTTAAAGATGAGAATGAGCCAAAAGGGGGGGGGGACAAGGACTGCTGTGATTGCTGGAAATCTGGAGATCTGCAAGCTTTCCCTGCACTTGGGGTCTCAGTGACATCTGTCCCATAAAGGGCTTCATCCACCTGAGCTCCGAGACCCCTGTCCAATCGACTGAGCATGGGAGATTTCGACACCGGCCGGGTAAAGCAGGCAAAGAGGAAACATTTGTGATTCTCAGAGACATTAAATGTGAAGAAATGCACATTTCACAACGAGTCCCACCTTACACTCAACTGGCAGTGTTATTTCTTTCTTACTGGTTTATAAAACAGCAGTGTATCTTAAAAGTGATGATCTTTTTTTTTTTTAAGATTTTTATTTATTTGACAGAGAGAAACACAGCCAGAGAGGGAACACAAGCAGGGGGAGTGAGAGAGGGAGAAGCAGGCTTCCCGCCGAGCAGGGAGCCCGATGTGGGACTCGATCCCAGGTCTCCGGGATCATGACCTGAGCCGAAGGCAGTCACTTAACCAACTGAGCCACCCAGGTGCCCCCAAAAGTGATGATCTTAGATTGGA
Organism: Spilogale gracilis; assembly: GCA_004023965.1. Classification (NCBI taxonomy): domain Eukaryota; kingdom Metazoa; phylum Chordata; class Mammalia; order Carnivora; family Mephitidae; genus Spilogale; species Spilogale gracilis. The sequence goes on from PITA01000943.1 coordinate 181,294, forward strand.
TGAAGTACTTTCCCTCTTTTGAAAGGAGCTGGCTCCATTTCTGGGTAACTGGCAAAGACCCCGGGGAACTGGGGGAATGGGGAAAGGCCTGGGGATACACTGAAGGAGGGTGCTCACATATCACACTGCTCTTCCAAGGACAGTGACAGAAGAGCAACCTGTTCATCACTCCTCAAAGGGTAAACCAAAACTAGAGCAATAGTGTGTGTTAGAAAGTCAGTAGGCTATGGTCAGTGGTGACGTATGTCCCAGAAACCAGACAATAAGCAACAGGTAAGGAAGGATGGCAAAGGAACTCTGATGCTACTGGATGTCTCTTTGTCTTCAAGTGGGGCTGGAGACCAGGCCCTGTGCTGTCACCTGGAACTCAGCTGGGAAGACAGGAAGACAGTCCGTTTTCATCTGTATACAGTTGCTTAGCAACGAACCAGCCTCTTCTCCTTTTTTCCTTTCCTTCATCATTTATGTTTTGTCCAGAACATTTTTCAAAGCACCAGTCTCTGATCATAAGCTCACAGTTTTTTCATGCGGGAAATACACTTGTATTTTTCAAGGGTAGCAGCAGTATTTATTAAATGATTAGTTCACACCAAACACTGTTGTAAGTGATTTGCACATCTTATTTCATCTGAAGCTCACAAAGCCCCACAAAGGGAGGTTCTATGATTATTGCCATTTTACAGAGAGGAAATTGAGACTTGGAGAATGATCATAACTCACTGAAGATCCAATCATCAGTATCTGACAGAAGCAGGATTTGAAAGGGGGCAGCCTAACTCCCCAGCCTGAGCCCTTCAGCTCCCAGCCCTGTGCCAGCTGCTTTGGCCCTCAAATTCTCCGACCCCGGCTAAGAGTACTTTGCTCAGACTTCATGCTGTGCCTCTCTGCCCATTCGGCAGTGCTCCTGAGAGGAAAACCATACCCCTCTCCTGAATGAGCAAACCTTTCTCCGTGGGCCCTTGTATCCTAAACAGACGTGACCCTACAGGCCAAGCAACCTAATAATACTCAGGACAGAGTTCCAGAGCACTCCTGGCCAGCTCCAAAGGAGAGGTGAAAAACTCTCACGGAGTTTTGGGATCTGTGTCATTGGCTGACTCTTGGTCACCGAATGAAATGAAGTCACTGCAACTGTAGATGGTTACCTGCCTCCCAATCCCTGTAGCCTTTCCTAGGTTCTAAAATAAGCTGGTTTTCTCTTCACCAGGCCCTTGAGATTCTTACTTTGTTTCTACATTGTATGCAGGGCCAGAACTCACCCCCCCTGTGTCCTGGCTAACAGAAAGCTTAGTGGATAGTAGGATGGCCACACGAAGCCTGAGTAACTTCCAGGCTGGGCTGTGGTTGTTTTCTTGGAGTTGAATACAGTTCTCACACCCTGTAGGGAATAGGAAGGATACCCTTCATTCCCAGCCTTCTTTTCATGTGTCCTTTATCCTCTTCCGCATTTTACTTCTCCCCGGGCTTGAATCTCGGTGCTGTTGCTTACAAGCTGTGTCGCCCTTGAGAAATTACTTTACCTCTGTGTACCTCAAGTTCATCATCTAGAAAGATGGGGTTAATAATAGCACCTATCTCAGGGGTGCTGTGGGGATGAAATGAATATGCAGACTCATTTACATATATATACATATAGGTCCACGCATGTATGCATATATGTACAGAATAGTGTCTTGCACATAGGAAATGCTTAATATCTGTCACTATTGTCTATTGTTACTCTTATCTTTGTTGGTGGAGGTGGCTAGGAGCACCTTCTGGGGCTCTTTTAAAGTTTACATTTGGGGTGCCTGGGTGGCTCAGTTGGTTAAGCGGCTGCCTTCAGCTCAGATCATGATCCTGGAGTGGCCGGATCGAGTCCCCCATCAGGCTCCCTGCTCAGTGGGGAGTCTGCTTCTCCCTCTCACCCTCCTCCTTCTCATGCTCTCTTTCTCCCTCATTCTCTCTCTCAAATAAAAAAAATAAATAAAGTTTACATTTTCTTTCTAAAGTATGAATTTTTGTATCAAATAGAAATCCGTCAGAAGTTCCAGGTAATAAAAAAGTACACTTCTGTATGCTTTCCTGTTCACATAACCTAGAGAGTGACTATGTCTTTATCTAATAGTCAAAGCTGTCTGGAGATGGAATAAATTGTCATGGAAGGCAATGAGCCTCCGGTTCCTAGAAGGATTCAAGTAGAGCTGGATGTCTTCTGTCAGTAGGTAAAGTACAATGGCTTCTCTCTTGGTTTGGGAGATCAAATGAGAAGGTTCCCCAGGTCCTTTGCTAGCAGAGTATCTACTTTGCAGTAAAAGCGGGAACCTACAGTTTGAGTTCCTGTTGAGACCCTAGTGTCTTTCCCAGGGAGTACACATACAACGGGTACATAATACAGGGAGTACACAATACAGTAAATACACAATACTGTAGGATGCTCAGCAAGTGGCCTTGCAAATAAATGAGTAGTTCCTCGTCCCCCCTCCCCGTTCCACCTGCCAAGAGCTTTCATCTCAGGACCCGCTGTGAGCAGACAGTCCGGACTCAGCACATCGCCATCCCCCTTGCACTAGACTACAAGAACATCCAGTCACCCCAGGGCAGCTCTCTGGCTCCAGGACTGTGCTGCTTTTGAAACCACAGCCACTTACCTCAACTCCTGGTTTATCACTTTGATGTTTCCGTTTTCCATTAGTGAGTAGTTGGCCTGGATGCAACTTCCCTTCTCAAAGCTCACCGGGATCTTCTCAATTTCGTACCATCGTCCAAGATACTGCAAAGATAACAATCAACAGAGAAAACGCTGTGGCTCTCTGGGGACCTGCAAACTCTTCCCTATTGTTTGTTGTCTTTTAAAGCAGAGCCCTTTCCTGGGAAACCAAGCAAATGGGCTGCATTGTTCGCGACAGCAACTGAGCAGGACATTGATTCAAAGGAGAGTTAAGGGAATTGGATGTGCAGACATTGGTCGAATGCCACATTTTATTCCTAAAGTGCTCTTTATTTAGATATGCTGTCAGTGGTCCCTCCAGCCAAAATCTATGTGAAATTCGAGACTCTGTAAAAGAGAGAGAGCAATCCAGATGAGGTAAGGTGCCATCTCAAATATTTTGTGATTCTATGAGGCATCTCTGAATTGTGTGCAAAGTCAGATATGTTCACTGCGGGGAACTGGGACTCCAGAGTTGGTTGAATTCTCCTCATATGATCCTGGACAGGGAGCTCATCACAAAGATTTTTTGGCAGGTGATCAGGATTTAGGAGACCGATATCATTCTTCCACTGGGGGCTTGATCTCAGTTTATAACTTTGTGTGGAGAACCAACGCTAAAGGAAGTGTATGACAGTGTGGATGAGGGAGAGGGAGAGGGGTGTTTTCATGCATCTGTGTACTATCTTGCATGGAGACTCTCCAGTATACAACCTTCATGGGGGCTATGAAGAATGATCTAGCAAAGCTGAAAATACATATAGCACATATATAAGGTTATTTGCTGCAGTGCTGTTTTTGATAACAAGAGACAGAAAACTAGAGTCTAAGTGAACATTAGTAGGGGACCGGGTAATTAGTGATGGCATCCATACAGTGGAATGTTACACACCCCTTCTTAAAGGAATCATATGCAATTACCTGCAAGATCCATTCAGTGAGAAAAGAGCTGGGTGAAAGATAGAGTAGATGGAAAAATGGGGGAAAGATTCATATATTCATTTTTTAAGGTTTTATTTATTTATTTTAAGAGAGAGCACTAGAGAGAGACACAGAGGGCAAGCACAAATAGAGGCAGAGGGAGAAGCATTCTACCGCTGAGCAGGGATCCTAATGTGGGGCTTGATCCCAGAACCCTGGATCTTGACCTGAGCCAAAGACAGATGCTTAAGCAACTGAGCCACCCAGGTGCCCCTATTATATCCATTTTCTATTGCTGCTATAACAAATAACCACAAGCTTACAACACAAATTTATGGTCTCACAGTTCTGTACATCAAGTGAGCTTGGTTAAAATCAAGGTGTTAACAGGGCTGTGTTGCTTTCTAGAGGATCTAGAGAACTCTGTCTTCTTGCCTCGTCCAAGTTCTAGAGGCCACGCATATTCCTTGGTTGGCTGAACCCCTTCCTCCAGCTTCAGAGCCAGCAAAAGCAGACAGGATCTTTCTCACATTTCATCTCTCTGACTTTGTTCCATCATCACACCTCTCTGACCACAGTTGGGGAAGGTTCTCTGCTTTCAGTGATTAGTTGGGCCCACTGGATAATCCAGGCCACTCTTGCCATCTCCAAGTCTGTAATTTTAATCATATCGGCAAAATTCCCCTTTCCATGGAAAGTAGCATATTCACAGGTTTCAGGGATCAGGGTGTGGACATCGTTCTACCTACTGCAGTTATGTATGTATTTGTGGATGTAAACATTATCTCCCAAAAGATACCCAGTGAACTGTTTTTGCTGGTTGCTACTAGGGAAACTGAGGTAGAAAGGAAACACGGGAAGGAGAAAAAATTTTCATTGAGTGTTCTTTGGTACATTTTGAATTTTGAAACATGTGCATATATTTACCTAGTTAAAATATTAATTCAAAACATTTTAGAAATTTAAAAAAGTATTACTAAACAAAGAGAAATCAGAGATGCACTTACCTTAAAAAAAGTCAGAGTTTGAACTGAGAGTGTACTGCAAACAGCGGGAGTATCGTGCCAGTCACATGGCTCTTTGCTCAAGTATATACCCTTATTTATGATGTAAATGTTCCATTCATTTATTACAGCACATCTTTCAATTAAAATCACTGAAATTAACATTCATTTAAAGTATCCAAAAATAACGTTAAAGGTCATTTGGTTTCCTAGGCATCCTCAAACAAAGCTCTTTTATCCAGAGCATTTAAAATAGTTCTCTTATTGTTAAGGTGACTTCAAGGCTCCAGAATTAAAACTGAGGAAGTGTGATTTTCCAGAAAAGAGGAAATTCAGAGGTGGAAGATTGTTTTTCATGTCATGCTCCCTTATAATTTCATAGTATTTTTGTGAAAGCCCTTTCATGGTTTTGGGTCAGCTTCTCTATCCACATATAAGGAGAGTGCAATGTTCAAAAAGAATTCTGGAGGGGCGCCTGGCTCCACACTGATTTCTTCGGAGCCTGCTTGGGATCCTCCTGTTCCCTCTCCCTCCACCCCTCCCTGCTCCTGTGCACAAGCGTACTTTCTCTCTATATAGAGAAGGAGAGGAAGGAAAGAAGGAAGGAAGGAAGGAAGGAAGGAAGGAAGGAAGGAAGGAAGGAAGGAAGGAAAAATAGAATCCTGGAAAGGAAGAAGTAAAACTATATTTGCAGATAACATGATTTTGTGATAGAAGATCCTAAGGAATACACACACACACAAACTATAGGAAGTAATAAGTGAAATCAGTAAAGTTAAAGGATACAAGATCAATATACAGAAAGCAAATGGGTTTCTACATTTACAATGAACCCTCTGTAAATTATGAAAATTCCATTTACAGTAGCATCAAAAGAATATAATACTTATGAATAAATTTAACCAAAGAAATGCAAACTGTATACTCTGAAAAACAGAAAATGTTGTTGGAATAAATTAAAGAAGACCTAAGTAAATGAAAAGATAACCTATGTTCATGGATTGGAAAGCTTAAAATTTTTAAGATGACAATATTCTCCAGATTGATCTAGATTCCGTGCAGTCTTTATTAAAAAAAAAAAAAGGAAAAATGACAACTCTGCTTCTTTACAGAAATTGACAAACAGATTCTCAAGTTCATATGGAAATACAAGGACCCAGACTAGCCAGAAGAACAAAGTTGGCGACTCATATATTCTAATTTCAAAACTTACTTCAAAGCTGTAGTAATCAACACTGTATGGCACTAGCATAAGGATAGATATATAGAATAATAGAATAGTACTGACAGTCTGAAAATAAACTCTTACATATATATGGCCAATTGATTTTCAACAAGGATGCCAAGATTATTCGATGGGGAAAGAATAGTCTTTTCAACAAAATTTCTGGGACAACTGAATATCCAAAATAATAAAGTTGGACTTCTATATCATGCTATATAAAAAGTTTAACTTAAAATGGACTGCAAACTTAAATGTAATGGTTAAAACTAAAAATCTCTTATAAGAAAATATAGAAATAAATCTTCATAACCTTGCATTAGGCAATGATTTTTTTTAGATCTTAAAAGCACATCGTGATTGGGGCGCCTGGGTGGCTCAGTTGGTTGAGCGACTGCCTTCAGCTCAGGTCATGATCCCGGAGACCCGGGATTGAGCCCCACATTGGGCTCCCTGCTCGGCGGGAAGCCTGCTTCTCCCTCTCTCACTCCCCCTGCTTGTGTTCCCTCTCGGGCTGTGTTTCTCTCTGTCAAATAAATAAAATCTTTAAAAAAAAAAAAGCATAAGCAACAAAAGAAGAGAATAAATAAATTGGATCTCATTAATATTAAAAACTTTTGTGCTTCAAAAGATACATCGATAAAGTAAAAAGACAATCCACAGGATGGGGGAGATATTTGCAAATCCTATAACTGAAAAGAGACTTGTATCTAAAACATATAAACAAGTCTCAGAGCTCAATAATTAAAAGATAAATAACTCAAGTAAAAAATGGGCAAAGGACTCAGACGTTTCTCCAAAGAAGATATATAAATGGACAATAAACACATGAAGATGGTCATTATCATTAACCATCAGAGAAATGCAAATCAAAACCACAATGAGATACCACTTCATGCCCATTAAAATTCTGAAGACTATAATCAAAAAGATGACAATAACAAGTGTGAGCAAAGATATGGAGAAATTGGTGTGAGGCACTGCTGGTGGGAATGTAAAATGGTAATGCAGCTCTTTTGGAAAATATGCTGGCAGTTTCTCAAAAGGTTAACGTGGAGTTACTATATGACATTAAGATCGTCCTCCTAGCTATATGCCCAGGAGAACTGAAAGTGTATGTTCACAAAAAAAATTCCCACAAAAACATACACACAAAAATGAATGCTTATAGCAGCATTATTCCTAATAGTTTATAAGTGTAAACAACCCAAATGATGAACAGATAAATAACATGTGGCATTATCCATGCAGGAGAATATTATTTGCCAGTGAAAAGGAACAAAGTACAGATACATAGTACAATATGGATGAGCTTTGAAAATATTATGCTGAGTAAAAGGAATCAGTCACAAAAGACCACATATTGTAGGTTCCCACTCCTATGAAATGTCCAGAACAGGTAAATTCATAGAGATAGAGAGTTGATAGCCTGGGGCAGGGAGGTGTGAGGGGGAAATGTAGAATGACTATTTGTGGGTAGGAATGATGAAAATATTCTAAAATTGATTGTGGGGATGGTTTCATAACTCTGTGAATATATAAAAAAAGAGAAAGTGAACTTTATACTGGTGAATTGTATGGTATATGAGTTTTATTTCAATAAAACTTTCTTAAACATCCTGCTTCACTACTCAAAGGACTTTTGTAAATATAAATCAATTATAATTTTCAAAGTGTCTTGGGATTTTTGCCCACAAATTGAAATACAATTCGAATTCCCTGGATTTTTTCTGGAAAGTCTCCTCTGGTTTAGCAGGGTTACCCGAATAAAGGGACGAGCCTGTAATAGTTATGGAGTAAGCCATGCAAACTGTCTCCTCCCTGCCTCCCCTGTGTGACTATCTGTTGATGGTTCTCCTTCCCCATAGCCCGCAGGCTCTGAGCTCTCTTCCCTCGTCCCTCTACCTAATCCAGCCCCTGAGAGGTCCCAACACTCATTCCTACAGAGAGAGGAGTGAGTGACGGATAACAATTTTAATGTTATCCACCACGAGTACTGTCTCTTAAAAAAGATCAAGGGGTGCCTGGGTGGCTCAGTTGGTTAAGCCACTGCCTTCAGCTCAGGTCATGATCCTGAGGTCCCCGAATCAAGTCCCACATCGGGCTCCCAGCTCCATAGGGAGTCTGCTTCTCCCTCTGATCTTCTCCTCTCTCATGCTCTCTCTCACTCACTCTCTCTTTCAATAAATAAATAAAATATTTGAAAAAAAAAGATGCAAACCTTCTGCTAAGGAGAAAATGTCTTAGGAGGGAGATTCTAGGCATGAGTTCACAGCAACAGAAGCCCTTTGTGTTCTCCAATAGCTGCCTCTTTCTCCTATTCCTCGCGTGAACACATATACGGTGAGGTTGGGCCTGATCCCAGGAAGAAAAGCCACATTTGGGGATCTGGTTATACTGGTATCTTTTTAGTGCAGGAACAAGAGAGCCCCTTGGGGGAGTTCTGTCCTCTTCTAGGCCCTCTGTGAGGAACTCAGGCGTCCTGCACTGTGGCGACGCCTGGTTTTGAATCTCACTCTGCACAGATAGCAGGGTGACCTGGGCCAGTGAGGAGCTGTCTCACATGGAGCTTCGTCACCCGTGGAACGCGGATGAAAGCCCTGGAGCGGCTGCCTGCCGTGAACTGCCCCATGTCCTCTCAGCCCAGCTGGGTTCACCTCGGCCACCGTGGACAATTCCCACACACACGCCTTCCCCTTCTGCCGGAAGGCCTTGCCACACCCCGGGAGTACCCACAGCCCGCTCACATCCCTCTGTGGGGCAATGTGAAGAACATTCTACACATTTCCTCAGAGGATTGCAAGCAGGACGGAATCCTGTTGTTAACAGTGTTAATGTGAAGGAACGCAGCCTTTATTGCTCTTCGGCTTCTCTGGCTACTTCCCCACATGCCCACCACGCTTCCCGGGATCATCCTCCCCAAACGCTCTGCTCCCCAGTTCTCGCCTCAGAGTCTGCTTTTCGGGGAATCCCCCAATAGGCTAAGTTCCTACCTCAGGGCTTGCTGTGGGACTCAAAGCAGAATACTAACACTGAAGCCTGGAGGTTGTTTATTCAAAGGGGGGAGGCGCAAAACAGAGAGAAGGTTAACCTTTTACCACACCTTATTCACATCAAAATCCTCCTGCACTGGAGGAGTCGGGCATTTCCCAAGATGGAAGGCTTGTCCGTCTGCAGCACTGAAGAGGCCGGCCAGCACCGAAAGCAGCAGCAGGGCTGTCGCCATCTTGGGGCTGTGGAGGGAACCCAGAGTTAGGAGAAACGAAGCAGCTCCAGTCTTTTGGGGCCTCCTGAGGACATGCAATCAGGGGGGGAGGGGGGATTTCTGGGGAGCTCTCTGGAGACCTCCCTGAGCCCTTTGGTACAGTCCCCCTGCAGGCCACCGGAGTCATCATCTTCAACGGCACTGGGAGGCCCCTCCAGCCTCTCCAGACCCTTTGTAACCCCCAGGAGAGCACACTCTGCCTGGTGTTGGAGCTTGTTGGATTTATTCTGCAACAGCTCCCTCCCAATCATGCATTTTTCAAGGATGGGCACCCCCCAGAACCTGACAGTGTCAGGCCCGCTCCAGACTTGTTGATGAAGAGAAACAGTGTGGGGTGGGGGTGGGCAGAGGGAGGGGCCCGTGCAAGAGAAAAAAAGATGAACGTAAACCATGCATGGCATTCAGTGTCTTAGGAGACTCATAAGAGAAATGCCTCCTTGATCCCCAGCCCGCAGCCCTCCCCCACCTTGCTGGGCTCTTCACCAGCCCAGGAGTAAACCTGAGACCTGACCAGACAGCCGCGTGCTGGGAGCCCTGTGGTCACCCCAACTGGATTTGAATGCGGGCTTTGCCACATACTACGTATAACCGTGTCCAGTTCACACTTGAGCTTCCTGGGCTATTAAGTGGAAATAATAATCACACCGACATCAGGAAGCATTGCGAGAATTAAATGAGGTGCTATAGAGAGAGCATTTGGGGTGACACATTTCTGACACAGAGAAAATGCTTCATAAACGCCAGTTATTGTGACCATGAAAAGCACACAAACCATTGCTTCCTGAACTTTCTTGGGACTTCTGTTGGAGATATTTTTCACAGATGTGCATTTATTTTTATTTTTATTTTTTTAGTTGCATAGACAGGGACACCGATGTGCATTTAACTAGAGGCGGACCAGTTGCTGGCAACAAGCCTTTCGGCCCAGGCCCCCTTCCCTGCTTCTTGCCCTGACTGTTCTCCGCCATGTGACTTGTGCCTGTGGCTGCACGGGAGCTATTTCCAGCTCTTTGCCTTTCTCCCTGCAATGAAGAGGACTGAATCAGTGTGAGCCAAATGTTCTCAGATCTGAGCATTTAAAAGGATGTGTCATAACAGGAATAATTATAACCACTTTATTATGGTTAAAGCCTCCAAATAACTTTTAATAATCAATAGCTTTTCTTCTGGAGGTTTCGTTGCTCCATTTTCAAAGGAACAGTTACATAATGAGTAAAGCTGCCAGCCAGGGATGGTGGTGGCGGGGTGGTGGCGGAGTCTCCCAGGAGCAAGCCAAGTCTGTGGTAGGACCCCACCTTCTCTGAGAATCCATCTCCCACCGGCTCCTTCCACCGCGTAAATAACACCTGTCTTTTAACCTTTTTGGAGATGATGGAATCGCCTGAACTTACAAAAATTTGCATCCAACTCCAGGAAATTCTTAGAACCATGGAGCTCTACTCTTGGCCCTCAGTAGGCTCCAAGCTCCGTTCCTTGCCCAGAAGACCCAACTTCAAAGGATGATCACACATTACATATGTTCTACAGGGCCCCCCCAAACTGGCAGGACTTGAGAGGTCCTTTACCCACCCCCCAAGCCCCCAGGTGTACAGATGGGAAACTGAGTGCCCGAAGGGACAGAAAGCTAGGACTCAGGGACCATCATCAGCTGCCCATCCTGCAGTGACCCTCAGACATGCTTCCTTCTGCCTACCACCTTTGGTGACTTTCAGTAAACACCTACCTCTGCAACCTTGATGAGCCTCAGCGTGTGACAATTACACCAAGTCAGGTCCCTGTCTTACTCTGACAAATATCTTATTACAAAATGTTCTCTTGTGGGCTGAAACATGTGCTTTAGCTCTGCAGGAGGATTTCAGAGCCTGGCTCGCATCTCTTCCAAAGATGCCTCTTTCTTGCAGTAGTTTTATTCCTATGGTTAAAAGTTTTCATGACAGAAAGTGTTGCTTGCATGTTGATTTCTTTCCCAAGCCCCTCCCATTCCAGTTCTCGGGTCTGCACTTCTTTTTTTTTTTTTTTAATAAAGATTTTTATTTATTTATTTGACAGAGAGAAACACAGCCAGAGAGGGAACACGAGCAGAGGGACTGAGAGAGGGACTGAGAGAGGGAGAAGCAGGCTTCCCATTGAGCAGGAAGATGTGGGGCTCGATCCCGGGTCTCCAGGATCATAACCTGAGCTGAAGGCAGTTGCTTAACCAACTGAGCCATTCAGGCGCCCCTCAGACCACACTTCTTGAGCACCTCCTAAAGGGGAGGCATCGGGGACAGGACCCGGGAGACAAGCTGAGCAAAGTGAAGCTGTTTCGGTTTTAGGCTGACTCTTAACCTGAGAGTCGACAGATCATCAAAAGAGTTACAAGATCCAACTCACAGAAGACCGCAAGACCCCATTCCCTCTGGCAATAAAAGCTGCAAAGGTCAGACATTGTCCCTTAAAATTGCTCCCTGTGGGTAATTTCAAGATCCTAAAACAATGGAAAAACTCACCACCCAATGTAAATGGTAAACCCATAGTTAAAGAGTGAACCCCTCCCTATATGGTGAGCTAATTAAAAAAAAAAACCTTATAAAACCCTTTATTAGAGGCTAAGGGTGTCCTCTTCATCAACTGGAAGGAGACACCACTATTTTGCGAGGTAGCTCCTTTCTTCTATACCTAATAAATCTTTGTCCATTTCTCTAAATGGCTTGCTCTTGAATTCTTTCCAGTGCAAGGCCAAGAACCATCTTGCCTGAGGCCCTCCCTCTGGATCAAAGATAATGCACATTATTAACATACCTGTGAACTTGGGTATGTATGATCTTTGTTTTTGCAACATCTTCCAAATACCAATGGGAAGATGGTCTTAAGGAGGGGCGCTTACATGTTTTAAGAATAAATATAATTTAAATGCTATTTTAACTGAATATCAAATTATTTAATAGTAATTCCACTAAGGTTATGGTGCGCCCACCCTGGGCCAGCACTGACTGTGAACTGATACTCACACTCATTGAACTTCCCCGTGGAGAAGCCCCGGCCTCAGCATGTTGAGTAGCCCCTACAGTGTGTCCCCACCATACCCTACCCGGTGGGGTCCCGCACTGACATTCCCTTTGTACCCAATAGTGTTAAATAAGCCCAGGTTATCTCTTGCTAAATTCTGAAGTCAGAACTTACTTACACCAGGTCTCCTAGGAGCCTGTTCTCTAAATGCCCTGCTCTAATGCATATTAGTGATGACCTGGTCCCTGATTTCAAAGTGCTGCTGATCATTATAAGGACTAGATTTTGAGATTTCACATGATAAAACAAAGCACATATCCACAAGTAGATGGGTCTAAAAAACCCATTTAGCTACTGAATCTAACAAGAAACCATGTCTTCTCAGGAAAATAGTTTTGTACCATAGAGAATGCATTTTCTATTCACAGGATGAATTCCAGTTCATTATTCAGTTAATTTTTCTGCAGCACACAGGTGAATGGAACTCCCTGAGAACACAGCTAGGACAGTACTGGTGTAGGGAACATTTTCTTATCGTCCGTACAGCATAGAGGAGGGTGCCCAGTGCGAGCAGAAGAATTGGAGATGGGTCAACCTGGGGCTGGCAGCCCAGTTCAGGAGTTGTCGTTTGGGAGAGCTGAACCTCTAGTTTCATCATCTGAAAATGGCATGATTAGCATCTACCAGGAAAGGCTGCTTGAGGAAAAATGAGACCAAATTTGCAAAGCAGGGACCTCCATCGTGTTAGTCACTACTGTTAGCTGAAAGGGAGCAATAAAAAGCCAAGACTGTCTCTAGTTTAAGCATCAGGCATCACAAATGAAAATTAAAACCATAGTACGTACCTTTTTGGTCAAGATGAAGGCAGTTTCCAAATACAAACTCATCCAATTTAGGATGACTTTTCTGTTGACTGGCTTCTCCCAAGCTATTTTATAAGCTTCATAGGGTCACTGATGTTTAATTTTAATGCATGCCACACCCACTCCAGCTCAGGAAGGCTGGCCTAAAAGCTTAGCTCTGTACCACACACAAAGATGGGATGTTTTGCCCATTTCCCTCCCCCAATTTCCTTCACAGCTGCTCCCTGCAAAAGAAACAATGAGATACTGTGTGTGTGTGTATGCCGGAGCAAGGGAAAGACAAAGTGCATTTCATCCAAAACATCTTTTTTGCTGTGTGGATTTTCTAATTTAATTTTTTCAGTCAGAAATGCACTTTTAAGTTCCAGTAAGATGAGTTGCAACATGTTTTCGAGCATCTGGTATTTACTTTTCATTTTTGTGTAAATGAAAAATCAACAATCTCATTTCCTGACACAGATCATGAATTCCACCCCATGTGGTCCCTGGCCTGGAATGTGGTTCAGGCAACAGGGTGAAGGTTAAGAGTTAGAGATGTTTTTTTGTGTGATCCTGGGCAAGACACCCACTTTTCCAAGTCTCAGTCTCCCCACTGTGAAGGAGAAACTGTTGTCTCTGTCTCTGTCAGAGCTGGGGCAGTTGGGGACCCAACTGGGAAAGTGCTGGGGCCCAGAGCAGCTGATGCCAAAGGCAGCTTGTGTAGCTTCTCACTCTGGATGGTTTGTGCCCCTCGCAGCTGCATATCCTCCGTGACCTCTTGCTGCCTGGGGTGGAAGTGGATTTCAGATGCTCATTCCATAGAGATGGGGCTGAGCCTCACCTCTCTCAGTGGAGGAGAGGCTTTGACTCTTAAGACTTGGATTCTATGCTTTAGTGATAAGACAGGAGGTGTTTTTAGGGGCACGTAGATAGCACACTATGTTTGTAGGAGACTTCAATTCCCAAATGAAATGCATTCTCCAACTCCTAAGCAAGAGAGAGAAATTTATAAGACTAGGCCTTATAAACATGAAAATAACACAACAACAGCAAAAGCGAATCCTTGACACACCAGACCCTGAGAGCTTGTTCTTTGGGATTTCTTTACTTCTTCGAGAAATAGAAGTTTTGTTTTCTGTTCAGTCTGGCTCTCAGCCTCACTCCTCCCATGTCCTTGCTCAAATGTCATCTCCTTTAAAAGGCCTTCCTGGCCTTTGAAAAACAGTACTCTTGTCACTGCCACTTTGCCTGCTTTATTATATTCTTGTTACAGCTTTACCTGAAATTATACCCCTGATTTGATGTAATTTTTGCTTCTTGTGTTTCCCCACTAGCATATAAGCAACACAAATACAAAGAATTTGTCTCATTGACTCCCTGCTGTATTCCCCAGTGCAAGGATACATCGTAAGCCCTCAGTCAAGAAATTGAACAGAAGGGATCTACCTAGTTCAAAGTTATTTACTGAGGGGTGCCTGGCTGGCTAGGTCGGTACAGCATCCAACTCTTGATCTGGGGGTTGTGAATTCTAGCTCCATGTTGGATGTACAGATTACTTAAAAAAAAAAAAAATACGCCTGGCTGGCTCAGTCTGCAGAGTGTGTAACTCAATCTCAGGGTTATCAGTTTAAGCCCCACTTGGGCGTGGAGCCTACTTTAAAAATAAATAAATAAATAAATAAGAATTTACTGAGTATTCTAAGATCTGCAAAAGGAACTGGAGGTCATTATTTAAGAGATTTGTATTTAAATTGTTTTCTGGGAAAAGATTAACCTGTAAATTTCTGTGTCTTTTTTACCTGCATCACATGTTTTAAGAAAAGATTTTTAATGTATTTATTTATTCATGAGAAAGAGAGACAGAGACAGGCTCCCCAAGGGGCAGGGAGCCCGATGTGGGACTCGATCGCAGGACTCCTGGATCATGACCTGAGCCGAAGGCAGACACTTAACCATCTGAGCCAACCAGGTGCCCTGCATCACATCTGTTACCAGGAGTTGCCTGTTATTGAAGAAACACACAGTTAATCTCTCGTTAACCTCATCAAAAGAACATCTTCCTTTACTCTGAATAACCACACAGTGTCCACAAAGCAATGTTGCTAGTTTCCAAATGTGTAAACTGGAGATCAATATATTTTATTTTATTTTATTTTATTTTAAGATTTATTTATGCGGGTTCCGGAGTGGCTCAGCCAGTTAAGCATCTGCCTTCAGCTCAGGTCACGATCACAGAGTCCTGCGATGAAGCCCCACAGGGGTTCCCTGCTCAGCAGGGAGTCTGCTTCTCCCTCTGCCACTGCCCTGCATGTGCTTGAGCTCTTTCTCTCTCTCTCTAAAATAAATAAAATATTTTAAAAAATAAAAGATTTTATTAATTTTTTCGAGGAAGAGAGAAACTTCGGGGGGAGCAGTAGAAGAGGGAAAGAGAGTCCCAAGCAGACTGCATAGAGTGCAGAGCCCAATGAGGGGCTCGATGCCACAACCCTGGGTTCAGATCCTGAACCAACACCAAGAGTTTGTCCTGTAGCTGACTGAGCTACCCAGGCACCCTGATACATTTTATCGTTTATTCCTCAGTTTGAATCAGCTGACCATACTGGTCTAGGAGTCACAGCATGAGAAAAATCATATTATCTTTCTGAACCTCAGCTTATTTTCCCCCGTTAATGTTGGCAAATGATAAAATTTAGGGAAATCCTCTCTTTGCAGGTTTCTGGCATTTAGGGCCAAGCATGAGTTTTTAAAACAAATCAGACCTATCTTCTAAATGAATCTTTATTTTCGTTTTTTATTTTATTCTTAAATTCCAAAAATAGTACACATTTATTGTAAATAATTAAAATAGTACCAAAATGCAGGACTCAAACTCTAAGTGCCTCATAAGCCCACACCTCAGAGATGACCATTGTTATGATTGCATTTATTCTTCTGGAAATTCCTAACAGATCCTAACACAATAACAACAGTAGCCACAATATGTAGTGTCCTGGAACTTGCTCGTTTTCATTTATAACGTCTCTCTTTGTCTATCCGTATACACAGATCTCCATCCTTTTTTCACCGGTTGCCAAATGTTGCTTTACCTGATGGCATATTTCTTCAAGGACACGACCTGTGCTTTCACAGGGAAGTAGCTCCTGGGTGGGTGATCTTTTCTCATACAGGTGCCTGCTTCCGTGTTTCACTCTAAGACCCACAGCGAAGATGAATTTGTTTCGGTGGACTTTCTGTGCAAGAAACAGAAAACGATTCCATCTTTTCATTTTTAAGTGTTTCCCTGGTGAAAATGTCTTCATGAATCAGTGGTCCTCTCAAATACGAGTTCTCCTGCCTACCCTTCTGAAGTGATTTTTCTTTTGTCAGTTAAAGGGAAATGACAACTGGATTTTTCACGTGAAAACCCAGACTAGGGTTTCCAGTAACACGTATTCACGCTTTGAGCCTCAGCTGACGACTTCCTCTCTCCGGGATGTCTCCCTCACCCCTGCCCACTCCGTTCGGCTGTCCTTGCCCACCGTCCCTCACCCCTGCCCACTCTGTTCAGCCGTCAGAGCCACCTCAGCGCGGTAGGCAGGCATCATTGCAGGCCTACCGGCTCCTTCTGGAGACTGTCAGGTCCCTCAGAGCAGGGTTGTCATTTTATCCCTGGCTAATTGTGTAACGCCAGCTACATAATAGAAGTTTACTAAATATTATTGGATGGCTGAATGAATACTAGAATGTTCCATCCTCATTATTTGTGGGGATAATTGAGTACTTCATGATTTATTCAGATGCTCTCTTTCCCCTCCTTCCTGTTCCCTTGGCACCATTTCCTTTATCCTTAGGAGTTGGAACCAGTTGAGAGTTGAATGGCGCCAAGCATCTGGTGAACAGCAAGAAAATAATCAAACCATTAAAGCGGAGGGGCCCCCCCCAGCTGGGTCAGTCAGGAGAGCATGCGACTCTTGATCTTGGGGTTGTGAGTTCAAGCCCCTCATTAGGCCTAGAGCTTATTTAAAACAAAACAAAACAACAACAAAAAACAACTGGTGAAGCTGCAGCTTGCCATGGCTCCGTGGAAGAACACCGAAGCGGGAGGCAGGAGACCTGGGTTTTGGTCCCACCTCTGGTACTAATTCATTTACCCATTCACTCACTCTCTCAACAATATTTGTCCAGCACTCAGTTCTAAGCCCTACAGATGTCGTGGTGAAGAAGAAAGACAAGGTCCTAAGTCTTGTATTCCAGAGGAGAGCCCAGAAAACACACGGCAAAAGGTGATGTGATGGGAAGTGTCTGTGAGCACTTCAGTTTTGTGGTCAGGAAGAGCCTCTCTGAGAACTGACATTTCAGCTGAGATGTGAAGGAGGAAAAGGAACCAGTCACTCAAGGACTATGGAGATGAGCATCCAGGAAGGAGAGCCAGTGCAAAGGTCCTAAGGTAGAAACAGACTTTGTGTTGTCAAGGGAGAGAAAGGCCAGTGTGGCTGGAGTAGAGACAGTGAGGAGGAACGTAACCGAAAATGAGTTTGAAGAAGTGGGTGAGAGTCGTATAATATCCTGTTTTGAGGAATTTGGATTTCATTTCAAGTACAATGGGAAGCTAGTGGAGAGTTTTAAGCAAGAGTGTGAGAAAATCTTCAAGCTCTTCTTCCAAGAATGGATTGCAGGATGGTTACATAGGGATCGGCTGGGAGCTCTGCAGCCATTCAGGCCGAGTGGCCTTGGACTAGGGTGATTGTAAGGACAATGGAGAGAAGTGGATGAATTTGGAATATGCTTTGTAGATAATGTGGTCAAGACTTGCTGACAGATTGAACATGGAAGATGAGGAAAGGTAGGAATCAAGAATGAATCCTAGGTTTATTGATCGAACAACAAGGTAGATGCTCATGCTAATAATTAAAAGTAGGAAGACTGAGGAAGGAGCAAGTTGGGTAGAAAAACTCAAGTTCTTCATGGATAAATTATGTCTGAGTTGCATATTAGACATGTGTGTGGAAATATTAAGAAGATAGTTGGATATCCAGGTCAAGCTTTGGGGAGAAGTCAGGGCTGGATACAGAGATTTGGGGATCATAAGCACATAGATGGTCTCTTAAACCATGGAACTGGATAGGGTTACCAAAGATCATAGTAGAGGAGAGAAGAGAAGAAGGAGCCAATAAAGAAGAGAGAAGGAAAAAAGGACAGCAGGGGTCACAGACCTGAGAGAGAAAACCTTTCAAGGAAGAAATAATCAAACTTTTGCTGAGAGTTCAAAGAAGGAAGGAACAAAGAAGTGACCTCTGGATTTTGCAACATAGAAGTCATTGGTGACCTTGACAACAGCAGTCCCTGTGGACAGTGGGGATGAAGCCCAATCTGAGTGTATGGGGGAGGGGCATGGAGAAAGCAACTTTCTTGTGAAGTTGAAGGAAGAGGCTGAAAGGATCACAGAGGGGTTAAGGAAGATACTAAGAGCCTGTGGTGGGGCTGATTCAGGAGAGGGGAAGTACTGACTCTGCAGGGGTGGGGGTGGAGACTGAGGAGGGAGAGGGGACGACCCAGAGCACAGGGGGAGAGGCTGGGTTTTGAGAGGGGCAAGGGTTCTGGAAGGAAGGCAGCAGGGAGGCAGACAGGCACAAGGAGGCACATAGATACGGTGGAAAGATGTGTTTGCCCTTTGTGTGACCGTGGTTGAGTGACTTCTCTTACCGAGATTTGTTGGCAAAACTAAACAGGTCTGCTCCAACCATGACGAATGTGCTTCTTTGAACACAGTCACTCTGCTGACGACACCTGCCTTAACATCTGCCTTGTTCAGTGAAGGGCTTAGTGGGGAGGGTGCAGGGTTCAACCTAAAACTAATTATAATAACAGCTCTGAACTCTTGAACATGATACATCAGGTCCCATATGGAGGCTTTCCATAAATTCACTCTTAGCATCCCCACACCTCACAAGACAGGCTTCAGTACTATTCCCAAGAGAGAGATGGGTGGCTCGGTTGTTAAGCATCTACCTTCGGCTCAGGTCATAATCCGGGAGTCCCAGAATCGAGCCCCTCCTCGGGCTCCCTGCTTAGCAGGAAGCCTGCTCTCCCTCTCTCACTCCCCTTGATTGTGTTCCCTCTCTCGTATTTCTCTCTGTCAAATAATTAAATGAAATCTTAAAAAAGAAAAAAAGAAAAAGAAAAGAAAAGAAAAAGAAATCAAGGTGGGGGGCGCCTGGGTGGCTCAGTTGGCTAAAGGTCTGCCTTCAGCTGAGCTCATGATCTCTGAGTCGTGGGATCGAGTCCTGGGTCAGGCTCCTTACTCAGCAGGGAGTCTGCTTCTCCCTCTGCCTATGGATCCTCCTGCTTGTGTACACGAGCGCTCTCTCTCTCTCTGACAAATTAAATAAATAAAATCTTTAAAAAAAGAGAGAAAAGGAAATCAATGTAGGAAGAGGTGGTCAAACAACTTTTCTAAAACAATGCAGTGAGAATTTGAACCCTGAAGTGTGACTCTGTACTTATACTTCTGCCCATCGTGTTCTTTTTTTTTTTTGATGTGGGGCCAAACCCCGGGTCTCCAGGATCATGACCTGAGCTGAAGGCAGTCGCCTAACCAACTGAGCCACCCAGGCGCCCCAGCCCATCGTGTTCTATCGCCCCTGCATAGAAAGGGGTGGAAGGGCTCAGCAAGGAGGGTTGGGGGTTCCTCAGGTTAAATACTTTCCAGCCTTCTCAGGGAGAGATGACAATAATTCCTCACTTTTTCCTATGGAGCACTGAGGGAAGCAGAAGAGCTGAGTTTTCTGCGGCAGGCAGGCTCAGGGATTAACGTTCCAGACCCCTTGACAAAGGCCACAAGGAGATGGGGAGGCAGAGGGGCGAACACACCCATTTAAATCCATAATCCAACACTATCATCTGTGTGGCTGGGACAGCTGCTGCCAATTACCAAAGCATTAGATAAATCCTCAAATGATTGTGGCCTTAAATTTTTCCAGATGTTTGCTGGGAAACAAGCTTTGCCCAGTTTTGCAATCCTCTATAAAATAAGATCAGTTCTTATAAAAACATACCGGGAAGCAGGACCTCATCCATAACTTTCCTACCTTACATAAGATTCAGGATTTTTCCATGCAGAGCAGTATGATTTCTGTTTTCTTGTTCTTAATTTTCTAAAACAATGAGTAAATTGGTGGAAAGAGCCCTGGTCCAGGAGCGCGAAGACCGGACCCCTATCACCTGTCTCACTTCATAGCTGGGTGACCTTGGAGAGTCTCCCAAGCAGTGAGGGCTTTGACTATCAGCATAGAGTGGGAGGAAGTCCGTGGGAAATTGATACCATTGCATTTCGATACAATTGAGTTCCTTTGTGGTCTTGTGTCTTTGATTGTATCTTTCATGCGCACTGTTGCCAAATTGCCAAAGGGATCCGCGCACAAAGAGGGTAGGAAGCAGTCAGTGGATCACAGGGGTTCCTGTTTAATTTGACATTAAGTTCCATTAACATACCTTCCGGGAACCAGTTTTCTGTTAACAAAGTCCAACTGGACATGGAAAAGTGAGGACAGTTTCCCAGTGCTGCTCCGAGGGATTAACAAACAGGAGGTGAATGGAAAAACACGTTTGGGCTGGGGCCCCGGCTAGCAGACAGAGAAACCCAGGCTCTTGGCTCTCACACGCTGTCATCGTCTGAGTAGAGGGGCGCAACAGCTGCACACGCAGATTGCATTTGGGGATCACCCAGAGAGGCAAAAGCAGCCTGCAGAGCCTTGAGAACCAGGAGCTGCCTCAAGAGAGGAAGGAAGGAGGGAGGAATGGCAGCAGGAGAACCAGGACCTGGCCTGGCATTCTACCTCCCGTGCTATTTCCACTCCCATAACACTGTTTCTGATAGTAAAGTGTTATGCCAGAATCAATCCTGGGTAAAAGAATTATTGCTGACTAATGAAGCCACCTATTAGAAATTGGACACTTATTAAGCCTGTACTTTATGTACATTATCTCCTTTAAGCCAAGAGCAACCACATAAGGTAGATATAATTATAGCTGTGTCATAGAGAAGAGAACAGGCTCCCAGAAATTAAACATCTTGCCCAGTATGCTGCAGCGAGTGGCTGAACTGGGATTCACACACCCATTTCTGCGGTTGCCTTCCTGTAAATTGGGAGCTATGGGCCAATCCCTTGGCTCAAGGTAGTCCCTCTCCCCCCTCACACTGGGACATGCCCCAGTTTGAAGAACAGGACTTCTGTGTCTTCATCCAAGCCTCTAAGAAGATGGCCAAGCTTGATTTATTTACTCTTTACTTTGTCGGAAGCAGTGTTGTACTGTGTCTGGAGTTTTGTGTTTGATTGAAAACTGTCTTTTGAGTTTTCTGAAACTATTATTTACAAGTAGGTCCTAATCAAGCTATGAGAAGAATATTATCGGATTTGAGAACCACGGCACCCTCCTTTAAGAACGGCAAACGGCTTCTCACGAGCCATATCCCCTGGAGGGGGCTGCATAGCTGATCTGTTACACACTCAGGAAAATACCCGCACGGCCCCCGACTTTGTGTGCTTTCCACCAGGTCTAACAGCCAGGGTTTTAGAAGCATTGGCAGAGGGAGCTACTATATTATAGTACACGCTGTGCTTTTCTTTTCCAAAGGTCTTGTGTTAATGACTCTTCCTTAACCCACGGGTCCTTAACTCCGGCGTAGACCTGGGATGCTTTTGACAAGACTGATTCCTGGCACCCCTCCAAAGAGTCACATTTAACTCTGTGTGAGGGTCCAGGCATCAGTGTTAAAAGTTCTGCAGACGATTTCAGCCTACTGCCAAGGTAAGAACCACCGAGCCATGGTCTTACTGGCCTTGAGCCATCCTGTTGGGGCTCCCTCACCTAGTCAGCCCGGCCAGCTCTTGCTTGTCCTCCAGGAAGTCTTCCCTGAAAGCTGGCGGGGCTCTGTGCTCTCAGGACTGCTTGAGCCAGCGCACTGTCACACATCTCACGGCCTCCCAGTCTTTGGTTTATCTGTCTTCCCTACAAGGCTGTACATGGAAGAGAAGTGGCCTCGTGTCTTTGAGCCTCAGCTTCCCCACAGTGCCTGGCACACAGTGGGAGTCTGGCATGTGCTTGTTGAATAATTGAGGGGATGAACACATTTGTTGGGGGAAAGAATCAGAAATGTGGTTAGACTTGGGTCTAGTTCCCCAAGGGCCCAGAAGACGTCCCAGAGGAGCTCAGTATGAATGTGTTCGGGGACATCTGAGTCTGAACATGCACCTGACATTCGGAAATAATTGTGTTGTTTTGAAGAAGATGTCCTGCAGGTTGTCGTAACGCAGACCACAGCGAGCATCACAATCCCGGGGCTATAGCCACTGTAAGGGTCGGCCACCCAAGAGGGCAGTCAGCTGGGAGCCTTGGAACGCCACACCTGTCAAGGAAGACTCTGAGAGACCAGTTCCATGCAAAAGCAAAGGGTTTATTCGAGCATGCTCGGGCTCACAGCCTGACCCCAAACCAGTCAGCGGCTGAGAGTCCCGAGTCTTTCAGGGGGTGGCCTTATATAGAACTACATTGACCGTTATAGCAGAGCCACAGGTTGCCAAGGGTGACGGTTTCGGTTGGGTCCCTACCTTCAGACAATGGAGTTTGGGTTGGTTTGGACAGGTTGTTAAGGATGGCGGTTTCGGTTGGAAGCTTTGAATGGGTTGCCATGGGTTGCCAAGGGTGGCAGTTTGGGTAGGGTCCCTACCATTGTACGTTGGAGTAACATCCGGGAGAGTGGGGGCCCTATAGCAGCCCTTCATTGTTTTAACATCCGGGAGGGTGGGGTCCCTGCAGCAGCCCTTCACCACCACTGTGCTCCCAACCCTCGGCCCAGCCGTCTGCTCGCCTCATGAGTCAGGCTGCCTCTCTGTTCCTCCCAGAGACATTGGTTCTGTCTCAGAGGAACAAAGGGAACATTCTGGCTGTGAGAGAATGGCTTTCAGGATTTTCCTGGTGCAGCTCTGGAGAGAAGAGCCTTTTATTTCTATCTGTTCTGTATGGCTCAGGAGAGGCAGGGGTGTGTCCTTGTGAGACTCAGATTCAGGGAGCAGGGGCAAAGCCTCCTTGGGGCGGGTACTCTGAAGTTTCCAGGCGTGAGAGTCCTACCGGTAGTGAAAACAGAGAGGGACCAGGAGAAGGAGGAAAGTGGCTTCTCCAAGGAACCTCCCTGATGGCCCTCAGACACCAGAGCTGGGACTCTGCATTTAACGCTACTCCTTGTAGCAACCTGTGGAGGAGATATCGTCCTGATATTCTCACCTTTGAGCTGTTCTTCCACACCCATGTATCTTTCAGGCTCTTCATTCTCTCCAGCCAGCCTGCTAAACTTCTGTCTCATCCCTTCTCTCGCCAGGGGCAGTGCCCTAGCGCAGGCCATCTAATCTGCCACGAGAAGGCTCAAATGTCACCAAGCTCACACTTTATGTCAAAACCTCAGTGAGAGCGGCATTTGCATCTGGGTCTCGATTAAAGGGATTTCTGTTGAGTCAGTGGTCCTGAGACTCAAGGGGCCCATCTAAAGTACAAGGACTCTGGGGCCTGAAGGAGGTCCCCATTTCACAACCTTAAGTGATGAACACATACACTCCGCCTTTTTCTCATAATTCAGCCTGAGAAGATCTCCTATTGTCACAGTAACTCCTCCAGGTTGAGAATTTCGCTTCCAAGAGACTCCCCCTAATGCTCCAAAGAACCCCACTGAAGGCCTAAAGATTTAGGCACCACCCTCACTCACCCCCTCATTCCTTTTTTTTCCCCATTAACCGGGGCCCAGGGCTGTGGAATTTTCCAGAGGCTGGTGCCTCCGTTTGAGAGGAAGGGACTGAATTTCCTGGGACCCTCCCACTTCAGGAGGATCATTTGAAAAGATGTCATGGGCTGCTTTAGGGAATAGTTATGCATTCTGGAGCAAGGATGTGCTTGGGTAGGGCTGGCTTCAACTGAAGTCCTGAGGGATGATGGGGTTTGAAACTGGGGAGAAGGAAAAGTTGAAAAAAAAAAAAAAGCACCAAAAAACAAAAAAGCAAACAATGGTACAAAGGGAGCACTGTCCCCATGAGCAGATGGAATGGTGGGGTCAGCCCAGCCCAGGTCGCTGTACCAGGCCTCCCACGACATCTGTGTTGGGCTGGGAGGAAGCACATCTCTGGTCCAGGACATAAACGGCTACATTAAGACATCCTGTGGACCAGAGGGATACACACAAGGCTTTAGACATGAAAATCACATACGTGGAGGGTAATGTTCACTTCTGCATTAGGAATCCTGCACTGTAGACTGCCAAATATAATAATTCAGGTGGAAAGTGAACCGTCCAACTTGAAATATGTAGCTTCATTGCCGCCTGTTCTGATGAACTAACCAGAGCACTGCCATATCTTCAGACTTGAGCAGGATCTATGGACAGAGGGGTGGGTTTGACTACCAGGAAGCCGCCTTCATGCCTGTGGCTGCTTCTCACATGTGTGGTTTCAAGGGCACCTAGGTTGTTGGTTAATCCACATGCTCTTTAAGACCCTTTCTTTTCCCCAGACATATGGAGCTAAATGGGGTTAGGGATGAATCCTGCTGCAGGTCCCTGGGTGGACAGAAGAGGGAAGGGAAAATTCATGTGACTGAACATGGTCACCATGTTCCTAGATCCTACTCTGATCCCCTGAGACTCCTGGGCTTCAAAGAGTTTGTAGTCTCCTTTCAATGATGCTATATACAACTAAGATTTATTCTAGTTTGTCTTATTTCAATTTTGGCATCTTTACAGGTTATTATTATTTATACTCAGGGACTGAATCTGTGAGAGACTCCGTAAGAGCTGAGTTACAGAATCCTCTTTCTTTGATGTTTTTATTTTAATTCTAATTAGTTAACATACAGTGTCATATTAGTGTCAGGTGTACAATATAGTGATTCAAGAGTTCCATACATCACCTGGTGCTCATCACAAGTGCCCTCCTTAATCCCCATCACCTATTTTACCCATTCTCCCACCGGCTCCCCTCTGGTAGCCCAGATCAGTTTATTCTCTATAGTCAAAGGTCTGTTTCTTACTTTTCCCCTCTCTCTTTTTCCCCTTTGCTTTTTGCTTTGTTTCTTTTATTTTATATTTTGGTTTTTTGAAATATTTTATTTATTTGAGAGAGAGAACGAGCATGAGCAGGGAAAGGGAGAGAGAGGGACAAGCAGATTCCCCACTGAGTGTGGAGCATGACGAGGGCTCGAGCCCAAGATCCCAAGATCATGACCAGAACTGAAGCCAGATGTTTAACCAACTGAGCCAGCCAGGAGCCCCTCTGTTTTTGTTTTTATTTTAAGACTTTTATTTATTTGAGAGAGAGAGAGAGAGAGAGAGAGAGAGAGAGAGAAGGAAGGAGCATTAGCAGGAAGAGCAGAGGGATAGGAAGAGAATCTCATGCAGACTCTGCACTGAGCACAGAGCCCCAATCTCATGACCCTGAGATCATGACCTGAGCTGAAACCAAGAATCAGTCACTTAACCAACTGTGCCACCCATGCACCCCTCTTTTGTTCCTTAAATTTCATAAAATTACAGTATTTGTCCTTCTGTGACTGACTTATTTGGCTTAGCATTATATTTTCTAGCTCCATCTGTGTCATTGCAAATGGCAAGATTTTTTATGGCTGAATAATATTCCATTGTATATATGTACCACATCTTCTTTATCCATTCATCAGTTGGTGGATACTTGGGCTGCTTCTGAATCTTGGCTCATAATGCTGCTATAAACATAGTGGTGCATACATCCCTTTGAATTCGTGTGTTTGTATTCTTTCGGTAAATATCCAGTAGTGTGATTGTTGGATCGTGGGGTAGCTCTAGTTTTCACTTCCTGAGGAAACTCCATACTGTTTCCCATAGTGATTGCACCAGTTTGCATTCTCACCAATAGTGCAAGAGATTCTTTTTTTTTCCACATCCTTGCCAACACCTGTTGTTTCTTGAGTAAAGAATCCTTTTCATGTTAGGGCTTCTGGAAAGAGCACACAAATCTGTGAATCAAGAAGAGGGATCTAAGCCCAGCTTTGTCATGAACTTGTAGCTGATTTCTGCATAGATCAGGGTTTCATCCTTTTTCTTGCGACTTTAACATTCTATAGCTGTGATTTGTTCATGGGAAAAAGACAGGACCCCTGGCACGTTAGGGAAATCAGAAAGTGGAATTAGAGGAGGGTCATATTAGCTTGAGAACCATTAAAAATCCTTGGATCCCTACATAACTTGCCTGCAACTTTAAATGTTTGAAGTCCACTGGCTGCTTTCTACTCCTCAACACGTCAGCTCTCACCAGGGCCTGTGGGCCCCCTTGGCAACACCAGAAATCACTGGTCCCTGTTTCTTTTCTATAAGCAGTCACCATGGGGGAGGAAAGCCAGAGAGCCAGGCTAGAGGGTAAGGAAGGAGGACATTTGGAGAGAACAGTAGGGGATGATGCTTCTATTTTGAAATCGTTTGCGGCAGATTTCAGCCCCAACACCAGGATAAGACTGGAGTCATGGGTAAATAGCATCTGCTCTTCTCTTCAGAAGAAACTGTTTATCTGAAAAGGAAATGCAAAACACTGGTTCTGTTTTTCTGCACTATGTTATTCTGATGGGCGCAATACCCGTTGTGCAACCCAGAGTGTGATTATTAAAACTATCTTACGGACAGGAGGAAACTTTACAAGGAGCTCTGTAAGGAAGCCAACAGGCACACACTCCCCAAGGCAGGATTTGGAGATTTTGCAAATTCCAGTTTCCCTGATGAACTGTAGTAACCCATCACAAGGCAGAAGATGGAGTCAAACTCCCAAGGGCATCTTGTCCTCATAGAATCTGTTTGGCACTAGAAGAATTTCGTTTCTGTGTCATCCTCACAGTCTTACCCCCGTGAGCTTGTTCAGCATTCAATCCAGTGGATACCGAGTGAATATAAACGCCTGTCTCTCCAGCACAAAATAAGAGGTCAAGAATGGATGGGAACATTCCATGATTCCATAGGTTAGTTTATTTGCAAGGTCCAAATAGTCCCATTGGTTCTTTTCCCAAATTGCAGAACTGATTATTTGAGAGGGAGGATTTATAAGGGACACACGGTTAAGCGTTGTGGCTGAGAGTTTGGACCCTTGGACTCCAGGAGAAAGACAGCTTTTTAATGGTAAGCCTCTAGTGGTCAGATCAGAACCAGCCTGGGAATTTTAGTGAGAGCACTGAGCCAATGTGGAGAAGGAGAAGTGTCAAGATAATTTTATCCAGATTTGTTATTGGGGGCGGCAGGGGGGGTCATTCTCTCATTTACTGCAAATCAAACCTGGAATTCAGGCACATATATACAATGCTTCCATGATTTTCCTCTTACACAGGTCTGGACCTTCCCTGTCCACATGCTTCTCAGGCAACAAGGGTCCCTTTTCTGACTCTTGCTCTATCTCTGCCCTTCGTGCCCTTTCCCAAGGTGCTCATTTTACCCACTTTTACCGGGAGACAAATGATGGAAGGGGGCAGTGAGCTCATCCCCACACTAACCTTCATCCCTCAGGAGACCTTGGACCTTATTTAACTGAACCAGTTGAACTCGGTGACAAAATCAGGAAGAAACCTGAGAGAAGAGAAGCGGAGGAAGACCAGAACTGTGACTTGGGGACAGAAGTGCCTCCTGTTGACACATCTACCAAGAATTAGGACAGGAGGAAACTTACAAAACTTAGCTCTCCCAGGTCTAGAATGATCTTAATCTTCCATATCCACTCTACTGAGGCCATATCTAGTACTTTGTTTAAGGAGATTTGGGTGAAGAAACTTTGATCCCTTTTATTGTCATAGATTTTAACCAACCATGGAAACAGGGTCGAATTACAAACTTGGTCCTCAAATATGCCCCAAATATCCGTTTCTGTTTTTATTCTGTTACTTTGTACGGGACTTAGATTCGGGACACAGTGATAATTGCATTTTTCATGTCCTCATGTCTTCACATCTTTAATTCTTAACCATGCAATTCTGCAGATCCACACATAATAAATGGAAAGTTAACCCCTTTTAATTTCTTGTTGCATTTTTTTGCATACAAATAGAGTATATAGTCTTTTAGTTTATATAAGGTGTAAAGCTCAAAGAAAGTCCAAAAAAAAGTTGATAACCAACATTTGACAAATGATAAACTTCCCCAGGGTGCTAAGTCTAGAGGAAATACAAGTACCAGACTGTTGCTATACCATAGGTATCTCACCCACGATATTGTAGCTTACAAGGAACATCTACCTCCAGTGGCTCATGTTGTTGTAAGATGCTGCAAATATATATACATGTATATATGCTAATATATGTGATAATTATGCTAATATACATTAACATAATATGGAGCCTACATAATATATATTTATAAATATAAATGTATATTTAAATATATAATATATAAATTTATGAATATATAAAATATGTATTATATATTCATATATATTTCATTCATTCAGGCAATACACAGTGGGTATTGACTATATACTTATATATCTATAAGTGTATCTATTTATGTAAATTCCATGCAGAGCATAGAGCCCAACACAGGGCTTGAATTCATGACCCTGAAATCAAGACCTGAGCTGAGATCAAGAGTTGGACACTTAACCAGCGGAGCCACCCAGGCGCCCCGAGATGCTGTTAATACTTATTTTAAAAACATACCAAAAATAGTTCTCTTTTTCATTGCCCCACCCACCCTTAGAGTACTTTAAAGCGCTCTTGTAACTGTTTTTCATGTGTGTGATTATAGAGGTAATTCATGTTCAGTGCAAAACATGTGGAAAGGTGGGGAGCACAAAGAGAAGCATATAGAGGTGCCGGGAATCCCAGCAGTCGGAACCCGGGTTAGCACTCAGTGTCTCCGACGACGTACAGAGATAGAGTCGCAGAGGTAGGGAGGCAGACATCTGCTGAAACGGAGCTGAGATCTCTCGGAGGGCGTAGGGAGACAAAAAGCCTGGAGGGGCGCTACGGTGGCATGAGAATTCACGCAAGACCTTCTTGAGAGAAGTGGAATGTTTGAGCTAGCTAAAGCCTCCCAGGAGGGTTGCCTCGGAATGCCCCCGGCTCTAAATAATGGCTCTGTTCCAAGGCCCCCCAGAGGCCTTACTGGGCTGTGTTGCACCCCACAGGGACCTTGGGGAAGGCTGTGAAGAAAATGTTTCTAACTTTTCCTCTCCTTTTCCCTCCAAGCCAGGGTTCTTGGCTCTCGGGAGCCAGGCTTCTCTGTTATTGACTTACTACTTACGATATTTGCCCTGCTATCACGACAGTGGTTTAATATTTTGCTCCTCTTGGATACGTTGTGAGAGAAGGAAATATGCTTTTTCCTCTGTTCCATTTTATGGTCTTTTATGCTAAACGTACAAAATGGCTCCTACATTTCCTACACCCTGCGGGAGAGAGAAGCTTTCTTCTGGTTGTGTCTTCTGATGACTCTACACAGTTTCCTTCGACTTTGGGCCAGATCCATCCAATATTCATCGCCACGAATTCTATTAAGCATGTACCCAGGCCAGGCGCCACTCTAGGTGTTGGGAATACAGTAATGAATGGAACACAAAAATCCCATCCCTCATGGGGCCCTCATTCTGGTGAGACCAGGTGGCCAACTTGCCTCTCGCTGTCTTGCGAGCACATTCACTCAGGCAACACACAGCGGGTGCCGACTGGAGTGGCTTTAGCATTGTGTCCATATGGCTAGGCTGAATCACATTTTCATTTCCTGGGATGTTTTTGCTTAGGGGAGAGCACAAGAGGGATTCTTTCGTGAGGTTTAGAGGATGAAAATGAAGCAGCGCCCGTCTTGTAACTCACACATCTCATCCACTTATCTAGTGGCCCACCTCATTGGCATGAAGCCCACACCCTCCCCTGGATCCTCCTTCCTTTGCACTCTGCTCCACTCTCCAAAGATCCCATTCTGACAGAGCTGGCGTAGCTTACTCTCTGCTCTGCTGTGCCCTGCCTTTCACTTTTAATTAGCTAGGGAAACCATGCTGTAGCACTTATTGTGAACCTACCCTCCTTCCTTCCTTCCTTCCCTCCTCCCTCCCTCCCTCCCTCCCTTCTATCTTCCCTTCTTTCTTCCTCTACCTTCCTACAACAAATACTGTAATGAGACCCTCCTAAGCGGCAGGTGCTATGCTAGTCACTGGTGCTCTAGGGAATAGCAAAACAGAGGTGGTCCCTGCTTGCAGAAATATTTACAGCCCGACAGGGAAGGACAGACCAAGAAATCAAATAAACAAATGAAGCTTTGGGAGAGGGGTGAGTGGGCTCTGTAAATAGAGAAAAATGGACCAGGGTAGACAGGAGAGTGGGATCTATTCCAAACAAGTTAGATGGAAAACGCCTTTATACTCAAATGCATTTTTAAAAAGATTTTATTTATTTGACAGAGCGAGAGATCACAAGCAGGCAGAGAGGCAGGCAGGAGAGAGGAGGAAGCAGGCTCCTTGCTGAGCAGAGAGCCCGATGTGGGCCTCGATCCCAGGACCCTGAGATCATGACCTGAGCCGAAGGCAGAGGCTTTAACCCACTGAGTCACCCAGGCGCCCCTCAAATGCATTTTTAAATATTAGAAAGTCAAAAGGATATGGACCCATTGAGAAAGCAGTTTTTTTTAAATTTTATTTATTTGAGAGAAAGAGAGTGAGAGTGAGAAAGAGCATGTGAAGGCAGAAGGTCAGAGGGAGAAGCAGACTCGCCGCGGAGCTGGGAACCCGATGCGGGATTTGATTCTGGGACTCCGGGATCATAACCTGAGCCAAACGCAGTGACTCAACTAACTGAGCCACCCAGGTGCCCCAGAGAAAGCAGTTTTTGTTAGAAGTTTTCATGCATCTGAAAAATACTCCATAGAGGTTCAATTTCTTAAGAGGAAATATAAGCAGAGATGGAAAGTTAGCAGCCTGAGAGACCCCTGTTCAAGAGGAAAGAGATAATCATCAAAGATTCCATGGGAGCACGGGAGATGTTGAGTTTTATCTTTTTCTTTGCTTTTGTTCTGATGTCAAAAGGGGGCAATAAATGGAAGGCAAGTCTTTCATTCTAGTAGACACTATTGAAAATGATTTATTGAGAGTGAGCCTGGGCTGTGCCGTCAATAACCTTACTTAAAATAGGAGTCAGATGAAGGGTTGGGATAAAGATGAACCCTGAGAACATGCAAGACATGTTTAGGACAAACCACTGGTATGCGTGTGTACCCTTCCTCCTGCACAGAACACCTGCTAGGGGCGCCTGGGTGGCTCAGTCTTTCAAGCATCTGCCTTGAGCTCAGGTCATGATCCCAGAGTCTTGGGATCAAGCCCAACTGAGCAAGGAGCCTGCTCGTCCCTCTCCCTCTGCCCCTCCCCTCCTTGTGTTCTCTCTCAATCTCGCTCTAATAAATAAATAAAGTCTTAAAATAAAAAAAAGTAAAGAAAAGAAAACCCGCTAGATTAGCCTATGCAGGGGAAATAAGCAAGGTGATGGCTCTGCATTTTCTCCATGTTGCCTGGGAACCCACGATGATGGCTCAGATGGGCTATGAGCGCCATACTGCCTAAGTTGGAACTGCTCCAGCGAGGGTCAGTTCCATGGTCAAGGGGTCCTGGTGACCCTGGAACAATCCCTCTCTCTCCCCAGAGCATAAGGACTAGGGTTTCACTCCTTTTATGTTCCGTCATGGTGCCAAGTGAAGTGCTGTGTGTCCAGGAGGAGGACCGATGCTCATGTGGACTTGGGACACAGCAGGGAACTGGTGGGTCTTCTTCTAAAGTTTCTCAGGATGGTTCTGGGTCTGGTTACTCGTTTGAGATCCCCGACAACCGTGTTCCTACTGTTTGGAATTCTGCAGATGAGAAGGAGACAGGCCAGTGTGTGTGGTCAGGAGCAGAAGGAAGCCTCTTTCTTATCAAACAAGGATCTTGCTGTCAAAGCAAGGATGAACAGTGTATTTGGGAAATTCCAAGTTCTTCTTACTGTTTTGCTCTCGGGAACAACTTCAGTAAATAAAATCCTCTTGTTATGTATCAACTTCTCCTGGTTTGTTTCAAACTGCTTTAGCTTGGTGCCAGCATGCTGCTAGGTTATAAAGAAAAAGCAGGAAGAGAAATCCAAAGTAAAATTTTTATTTGACAGTTAGTAACTTACCCTGGAATCTGACATTCTCTTCACGGTCAGCATGTCTAGAGATTCTGCACCTCAGCTACCCCTGAGGAGACTGAGTACCAAACATTTTACAGATTCACAAAAGACAAATGTTTTTCACAATGGAACCATGCAAAATCTCAGTTGTCACTGTTAAAAACAATAGAGAGTGGGACGCCTTGCCTGGGTGGCTCATTCGTTAAGCATCTGCCTTCGGCTCAGGTCATGATCCCAGAGACCGGGGATCTAGCCCCACATGGGGCTGCCTGCTTGGTGGGAAGCCTGCTTCTCCCTCTCTCACTCCCCCTGCTTGTGTTCCCTCTCTGGCTGTGTTTCTCTCTGTCAGATAAATACATAAAATCTTAAAAACAAACAAACAAACTAAACAATAGAGAGTTCCTTGGGCTTTTAGTCTGGCCCTAATTAACCAAGACATAAATATCACGGTCTCCAGTGGGACCTTGTCACAATTTACTCACTTTGACACTAATGGCCTTCATCTGACATAAAGCAAATTACCTGTCATGAAACAGGCGAGCAAAATAAATCATAAAAAATCAAGCAAAAGCGGGTGAGGGAATGATGCACTTACAAAGTTTAACCCAAGGTCATCCCATCCAAAGCCCTGAGCCAGAAAACAATGTCAGAATCTTCCTGCCCATGAGGCACTCCTGGATGGAACACACACTAAGCATCAGTCGGGTCTGCCCAACTGTTGCCTTCCCATGGTGCCCACAGAGAAAGGACAGCCTGAGATCCTACGTCCTGCACTAGGAGGGCCCGTGCCCTGGCTTCCATCTCGGCTTCAGAGGCCGAGGCCTGGAACAGCATGGATCCCCTATTCCACACTGCAGCAGGAGCTCAGAGAAGTTCAGGTCAAAACTCGGTGTTTGTTGCACCAAGCACTTTGTTATCCGAAGTCGTTGCCTAGAGCCTTGGAGAGGATTACAAAGGAATGCTTTCTTCTCTCTGCTTGTTCCTTAGGAAATTACCTCCAGACCTGCCAAAGTCACAAAGGACTGCAGGATTTCACTGATGCCTTCATACGTGGAACATTTGGACATCCCTCATGATTTTTTGTACTCCTGTTTCCTGAGGAGAAAACAAGAGATCTGGGAGAGAGGAACTGCCTGCCTCTGGTCTCTTGGCAGCCCTGAGCACGTCTCCAAGGGACACAGCTGCAGGAATGAGGCTGGGACCGTGAGCAGAGCCATAGCTTAGTGCTTACATCTTCTTGCACAGTGTGTGGGCCCTCTGTCAGGTGAGGGTCACATTCCTTCTGTCCAGGTGCTTTTTTTTCACCCTTGTTTTGTTACACATTTCCTTCTTTTCTGCCTTCCTTCAATTTATCCATCCATAAATCCATTCACCATCCATCCATCCATTCATCTGTCCACCCATTCATCTACCCATCCATGCATCTATCCACCCACCAACCCCCCATTCATTTATCCATCCATCATCCATCCACCCAACTACCCATCCATCATCCATCCATCCATCCATCCACCCATTCATCCTTCCATCCACCCATCCATCCATCCATCCATCCTTTCACAGATCCATCCATCCATCCATCCATCCATCCATCCATCCTTTCACAGATTCATTCATCCATCCATCCATCCATCCATCCACCCATCCATCCATCCTTCCACGCATTCGTCCAAAAGTGATGACTTATTTGCCAGGCTCTGTCTTAGAAATGGACTTTAACAATGAGCAAGCACAGTTCCTACTCCCGCCTTGTGCACACATATAAATAATATAAATTTATACACACATATAAATAACTCTAACATGGTGCAGAGTTTGAGTTGTGCATAAAACCAAGGGATTGTGTTCAAAGAAGCATCCCTTCCACTTCCTATGGGGACTTTCTCTTCAAATGACCCTTATGATCCCACCTCTTGGTGTTCACATCCTTGTGTGACCCCATCCTGAGCATGGGTGGGACCTGTGACCCACTTCTAATCATTAGGAAATGTCAAAGGAGATAGGAGTGGGTGATTCCATGTGATTACATTACTATGTTACATAAAATTATAGTGCCCATCTTGCTGAGTCTTTAACTCCCTTGCTTTGAGGAAGCAAGTGGCCATGTTGGGGAGCCACACATGGCAAGGAACTGCAGGTGGGCTCCAGGTGCTGAGGGTAGCCCCCAGCCAACAGCCAACAGGAAACTAAAGCCCTCAGTCTCACAGCCACAGGAACCGAGCCCTGCTAACAGTCAGGGAGCTTGAAGGCAGCCCTTACCCCAGGAAAGCCACTTTGAGCCACTAAGATTGCAGGCTTGTGAGCCCCTAAACAGGAGACCCAGTTAGGTTATGCCCAGACGCCTGATCCTCAGAAACTGTGAGATAAGACAGGTGTGTTGTTTCAAACCCCTAAGTTTGAAGTAATTTGTTATGCAGTATTAGAGAACTATCACACCCCAACCCCCATGTTCATTCATTCATTCATTCATTCAACAAATATTTATTGAGCACTTAATAGCCACATGGCACTCTTCTAGATACCTTAGTAAACAGAAGAAAATCTCTGCTCTCCAGGAAACTTCTAGTCTAGTCAAGGAATACCAACATGAAATTAATAAGTTAATTACATTGTATGTTCTTCAATAATGAGTACTATAGAAAAAGACAGATGAGGGAGCTGTGAATACCAGGAAGGTGGGTTGAAATTTTTCAGTTTAGATCTCACTGATAAAGTAAGACTTGAGTAGAGTTGAAAGGGGTGAAGAAATATTGCACAAGAAACTCTGGGCATCCTCCATGTGGACAACTTCAAGCACAGAATCAAGGTCTGACTCTGCTCTGGGGGATGATGGGGGGGGTCATAGCTGTTCTTTTCAAACTCATTCCCCACTTGTACCCCTCCACTGTTTGAGTCTGCCCACATTGTCACCTCCTGACCCTCTACTTTTCCTTCCCTAAACCCACTTCCCAAGAATCCTCACTTCTCATTCTGTTCATCTGACAAAATGCTTCTTCCAGGTTCCCCTCAATGGTCACTGTCCCCCCGCCCACTCCCCTCCCGCGTAGAATGTTAGCCTCTCCTCTGCCTTCCCTCCAGTTTTATGGTTTTATGGTGAGATTTCCATTTTCCACAAGTATTACAGCTGGTGGCCTCTGTCTCTTGGAGATCATGGGCTTGTAGAATGCAAGCGCCTTCACTGTTGTCATGGAATTTCCAGACACAAATTCTAGATTGTATCTGTTGAAGAGAGATTTAGTTAGATGTCATTCCTCTGTGTTTTTTTTTTCCTCTCTCATTCCATCTACCCCTTAGCTGATTCCCTTACTATCTGTCTTTCTCTGAGCATTTCTCTTTGCAACTCTAGGCACTTTGCTCTGTTTCTTAATCTGTTTCTGTCTCTTATACACACAGACACCTGCACAGAAACTTACACAATCACATAGAGCAGTTTCTTTTGAGCATTTTGTCTTCTGTGTCGAGAGGGACAGGTGCAAGGGAATGAGGAGTGGGGTGGGGTAGGTTTGGGTTAGGGGAGGAAACTTTAAAGGACAAATCTAAAGTATACAGCTGGCTCTTCTTAAATATTAGGTTAAAATAACCACATTATTACCGCACATCCATCAATGAAGGACACTTACCCCTCTGTCATGTAGCCCAGGGTTTCTCAGTGGGGACATTACTGGTATTTTGGATCAGATAACTATTGTGGGAGAATGTCTCATGTACTATAAGGTGTTTAGCAGCATCTCTAGCCTCTAACCAGCAGCAGCAGCTCCAGTTGTGACAATTGAAGAATCTCTGGATATTGCCAAATGTCCCTCAGGGACAAAATCTCCACTGCCTCCACTGAGAACTGCTGATCCAGCCCTTTTCTCCCAGGATCTGAAGGTACTCATCTGCAATTTTTCAGGCAGCCTCCTAAGCGTATAATTTCTACAGAGTGCAACAAAGAATACAGAGTCTGGGTTCAGGACAATCTCAGCGTGTTCGGAACCTTCCCTAAGTCTTGGGTCTGGCCCTGTTGGATCTAACACGGGCCCTGAGGGGGCTCTGGTAGCTTGCAGGGCACCTTTGTGCTACCTCTTCTAAAAGTTCCAGCTCTAATTTAGGATACACAGCTTGGATTTCGGATGTCATTCAGCAGCTCTACTGGGCCTTCATGGGCAGTATACAAAGTGCACAACAGTATGCTGTGGTCCCGGGCACAACCCACCTTCCCTTCTGCTACCAAACAGTGGGGGGTCTGCCAATGAGTTCTTCTAACACCATGACAGCCCTATTCTTCTCTAACATGGCCAGAGCCGAGATGATGAGCATCAGCAGGGGTGAGGTGTGGAGAGGAACATGTTTTGCTCCTTGAAGCATCAGACTGTCCATTGCTAAGTGTCACTCATCCAGCAGCAAAATCTGGCCACCTGTGCAGATCAGGCTAGACTAGAAGGAGAAGGAGACTGTATCGGAAAGATCCAGCTAGAAATCAAAACATACCCAGGATGGAAATGCAGTTGACCCAGAGAAATGGATGACCCACACTTGCAAAAACAGTTTCTGGCACTTGTGTGACGTGAGTCCAGGGACTGGCAAAGGGAAATCTGACTACACATCTGACCTTAGAAGAATCCACCCCTAGAGGGTTCGTGTAGCTTGATCCTGCTTCTGCTGAGCTGGGCCAGTCAGCCTGGAGTGCTGGGAGCATTGACATCTTAGTATGAAACCCAGAATGTTACTCAGAAATGGTAATGTTGGAGCGCCTGCGTGGCTCAGTGGTTGGGCGTCTACCTTCAGCTCAGGTCATGATCTTAGGGTCCCAGGATGGAGCCCCACATCAGGCTCCCTGCTTGGCGGGAAGCCTGCTTCTCCCTCTCTCACTCCCCCTGCTTGTGTTCCCTTTCTAGCTATGCTTCTCTCTGTCAAATAAATAAAAATAAAATCTAAAGGAAGAAAGAAAGAAAGGAAGGAAGGAAGGAAGGTAGGAAGGAAGGAAGGAAGAGAGAGAAAAATGGTAATGTAAAGAAGCTTTCTATCATTTTGGATTTGGTTTGTTATTTGAGAGTATTTGTTTTCTGTTGAGCCGACTTCTTTTATGGCATCTGCCAGACCCTGCTCACAGAATTGCTCACATGTTCTCAAGACTCAGCTTGGGACTCTAAAACAGAAAATTCTTGCAGCCGCATCTGTGGGGGAAAAAAAACCAGGATGACTTTTAAGCATTATTAGTAAGCAGCAAACACCAGGAGAAAGGAATAGGTTTCCCTTCTTGAGTCCAGAGCCCCAAATATGGCGACTGAAAGTCTTGCTGTTAAGAAAAAATATCCACTGGAAAAAAGTCTCTTCAATAAATGGTCCTGGGAAAACTGGACAGCTATGTATAGAAGAATGAAACTAGACCACACACAAAGGCAAACTTGAAATGGATGAAAGACCTCAACATGAGGCAGGAATCCATCAAAATCATGGAAAAGAACATAGGCAGTAACCTCTTTGACATTGGCCACAGCAACTTCTTTCAATGTCTCCAAAGGCAAAGGAGACGAAAGCGAAAATGAACTTCTGGGACTTCATCAAAATAAAAAGCTCTGTACAGCAAAGGAAACACTCAACAAAACAAAGAGGCAACCCACAGAATGGGAAAGGATATTTGCAAATGACACTACAGACAAAGGGCTGATATCCAAGATCTATAAAGAACTACTCCAACTCAACACCCAAAAAGAAGATGATCCCATCAAAAAATGGGCAGGAGACATGAAGAGGCTCTTCTCCATAGAAGACATACAAATGGCCAACAGACACATGAAAAACTGTTCAGCGTCACTAGCTATCAGGGAAATTCAAATCAAAACCACACTGAGATACCACCTTACACCAGTCAGAATGGCCAAAATTAACAAGACAGGAAACAACAAGTGTTGTAGAGGTTGCGGAGAAAGGGGAACCCTCTTACACTGTTGGTGGGAATGCAAGTTAGTGCAGCTGCTTTGGAAAGCAGTGTGGAGATCCCTTAAAAAATTAAAAATAGAGCTACCCTATGACCCTGCAATTGCACTACTGGGCATTTACCCCAAAGATATAGATGTAGTGAAAAGAAGGGCCATATGTACCCCAATGTTCTTTGCAGCAATGACCACAATCGCCAAACTGTGGAAAGAGCCAAGGTGCCCTTCAACAGATGAATGGATAAAGAAGATGTGGTACATATGTACAATGGAATACTATGCCTCCATCAGAAAGGATGAATATCCAACCTTTGTAGCAACATGGACTGGATTGGAAGTGATTATGCTGGGTGAAATAAGCCAAGTAGAGAAAATCAAGTATCACATGGTTTCACTTACTTGTGGTGCATAAGGGGTAGGTGCATAGAGGTGCATAAGGTGCATAGAGGACAGTAGGAGAAGGAAAGGAAATGGGAAGTAGGGTAATTCGGGGAGAGAAACGAAACATGAGAGACTTTGAACTCAGAAACAAACTGAGAGCCTTGGAGGGGAAGGGGTGGGGGGATGGGAGAGCCTGGTGGTGGGTACCGAGGGCACGTATTACATGGAGCACTGGGTGTGGGGCATAAACAATGAATCTTGGAACACTGAAAAAATAAAATTAAATTTAAAAAAAAAAGTCTTGCTGTTGAATTACTTATCGCAATTAAACATAAAACACAATGTAGCAATAGTCTTACTGATGGAAGCTTCGGTCTGACATTCAGCACCTGCGTGTTTATAATACCACTCACTGTGTAAGCTCATGACTGGAGGAGATAATTAGTCAGCCTCTGATTACATCTGATTGTCATCAATGATGACAATAAACAAGGCAGAAAGACCACATGATACTTGTGGGAAGCTCTGAAAAGGGCCTGGGAAACATTTTCCATTGAGGATACACCAGAGGGGGAGGGAAATCAACTGAGAGTCCCATAGGAAAAAGGCACACTTACTTGAACCAGTCATCAGAGCAATACAAATTAAAATAACAAAGAGGTATCACTTTAAGCCTCTTAGATTGGCAGATGTTACAAAGCTGACTGCCAAGTGTGGG
This sequence comes from Spilogale gracilis, assembly GCA_004023965.1. Taxonomy (NCBI): domain Eukaryota; kingdom Metazoa; phylum Chordata; class Mammalia; order Carnivora; family Mephitidae; genus Spilogale; species Spilogale gracilis. The sequence goes on from PITA01000943.1 coordinate 220,391, forward strand.
GGGCCTGTGGGTTATAGGAAACCTGGTGAACTGTTGGGGGCGTAGGGTACTGGGGTCACCATTCTAGAGGGGGGCAGGATTGAGTACCCACCTCATGGTGCTACTGGGAAGATTCCACGGAATAATGTACGATCTTTAGAACAGCACCTGGCACATAGCAAGTGATTGACAGAGATTAATACTTCTATTATCGGGGCGCGGAACGAGATCTGGATGGGGCAAGATTACTGCATTATACTCAGAAATGCCTGGTCCAGATTGTTCCTTTGGGTGGTGTAAGGAAAGTTTGGGAGGAGATGACCCTAATAGGAGAGGAATCTTTGTGTTCCCCCAAGTGGCACACCTGTCACAGCTCCCAAAAGCCCTCTCTATTCCCTCGGTCGTGTGGCCCGGTCAATCTGGACTCTAAGGAAAAACAGAGACCCACAGAGGGACTCTGACACTGGCAGGTGGGATGACAGGCATGTCCTTCCTACTGATGGGGAAGAGAAACTCACTGCCAGTGACAACATTCTCTTTGAAAGTTCCATGGCAAGGGGCACCTGGGTGACGCAAGCAGTTGAGTGTCTCCTGGGATCTGGCCCTGCGTGGGGCTCCCTGCTCAGTGGAGAACCTGCTTCTTCCTTCCTCTGTTGCTTCCCCTCCTTGTGCTTTCTCTCATTCAAATAAATAATTAAAATCACTTTTTAAAAAAGTACATGGCAAACGATGAAGATTTCTGAGAAGGGGAAGAAATGATTAGATTAGTACTTGCCACAAGCTACCCACAGAGAGACTCTAGTCCTATTTCGAGTACAAAAGGGGTAGAATCGGGAGAGAGATGTACATTTTTCTCCCAGCAACTGCACCAACTCCAAGTATCCCCATACAGGCTTAATTGCCATATAAACTTAAACTTGATCAATGTGTTTTAAAAATAATAACTGCGACCAGAATGAGAGTTTTGAAAAGTAGCACCCAGCAGGTTGTAAGTCTATGTCAGTTGGCTCAAGGAGACTGCGGATGGCCTGAGAAAAGGATCCTGTTCTCAGGGAAGACAGTCGTAAGGAAACAGGGCTTGGTTATCGTGCTGATATAATGTATGTGGTCACTCATCTGAGTTCACCACTTAACCGTCAATATCTCGCTCATCTTAACAGATCTTAACATAAAAAAAATGAAAACTTCAATCAACTTTAATGGAAAGCAGAAGAAATTGTGGGAAGCCAGACCTTGGCGAGGCCCACCTGCGCCCGGCTGCTGACTGGCAAGGCCATTTACGCCCAGCTTCTGATAAGCTGTTTTTGTGCAAGCTTTACTCCCTGAAACAGCTCGTACTGGAATGCCACTGATGGATAGCAGTATGTTTCACTATGCTATCTCTAAGTTTTGTGTTTTACTTACTTGAGCTGCCTGCTAGAGAAACTCCCCTCGCTGCCTGCCCTATAATTACCCCCTTGAACCTGCCAATAAACGAGACTTGATCAGAATCCTGTCTTGTCTCCATCTCTCGTGTCTCTTGTCCTATCATTCTCACACCCCCTCTAGGGTCTCCGTTGACTACCCGCGGGTCAGGACAAGAAATGAAGAAAAAAAAATCACTCTAGACTCTGTCCTTTCTAAATTTAACTCCTTTTCTGGGTTTCCCAAATACAATCTTACTCAATTCAGCTTTTAGCATATAGATATGTTTTTAGCTTTTGTTTGCTTAGCACTGATTAACATTCTCTCTTAGGAGGTGTGATATTGAGTAATGTTTGAATTTAGTAACATAAAAGTAGAACTACTTCAGGAATCAAAGTACATACAGCTATTGCTTTCAAAGTCCTTTTGCCCTTGCCCATAAGAAGCTGGCATTGCAAAGGTCAACTTTTTTTTTTTTTTAAGATTTTATTTATTTATTTGACAGAGAGAAACACAGAGAGAGAGGGATCACAAGCAGAGGGATTGAGAGAGGGAGAAGCAGGCTTCCGGCTGAGCAGGGAGCCCAATGTGGGGCTCGATCCCAGGTCTCCAGGATCATGACCTGAGCTGAAAGCAGTTGCTTAACCAACTGAGCCACAAAGGCGCCCTGCAAAGGTCAACTTTTTAACACGTTTTTACCAGGTGTAGTCCAGGGCAAGGGGCCATGGGGGGGGGGCAGTTGTTGAGTCTGTCTACTGGGAGCTGTTGAAAACGTAATAGGGTGTGGAGATGAGCATACAGGTCTGAGAGTCAACCAAGAATTAGGGCAGGTTTAAACTGTAAGATTCATCTCCTACATGAACTGGTTTATGTAAGTTGTTCTGAACTGACTGATTACTAGCAATGACATTGAATCAGCGATTTAAAAAAAAAAAAATCTTCCAACAAACAAAAGCCCAGGACCACACAGCTTCACTGGTGAAGACTCTAAAGATTTGATGAAAAACTTAGAATAAATTAATTCAGTAGTTTTGCCAGATATAAAATCAATATGTAAAAATCTGTTGCATTTCTATATACTAACAATGAACTATCAGAAAGGAAATAACTCCACTTACAATTGCATCAAAAAAAGTAGAGTACCTAGGAATAGATTTAACCAAAGAGATAAAAGACCCGAACTCTGAAAACTATAAGACACTAAGGAAAGAAATTGAAGAAGACACAAATAAATGGGAAAATATTCCATGCTCATGGATTGAAGGAATTACTATTGGTAAAATGTCCACACTACCCAAAGCAATCTACGGATTTAGTGCAATCCCTATTGAATTCCAATAGTATTTTTTCACAGAAATAGAACAAACAATCCTAAATTTTTTATAGAACTACAAAGACCCCAAATAGTCAGAGCAATCTTGAGAAAGAACAAAGCTGAAGAAATCACACTCCCTGATCACAAGCTCTTTTACAAAGTTACTATAATACAGTATGATATTGGCATAGAAACAGACACATAAAACAGTGTAACAGAATAGAGAGCCCAGAAATAAACCCATGCATATATACAGTCAATCAATTTATGACCAAGGAGCTAAGTATACACAATTTGGAAAGAACAGTCTCTTTAATAAATGATGTTGGAGGGGCGCCTGGGTGGCTCAGTTGGTTAAGCAACTGCCTTCGGCTCAGGTCATGATTCTGGAGACCCAGGATCGAGTCCCACATCGGGCTCCCTGCTCGGCAGGAAGCCTGCTTCTCCCTCTCTCAGTCCCCCTGCTTGTGTTCCCTCTCTGGCTGTGTTTCTCTCTGTCAAATAAATAAAATCTTTAAAAAAAAATAAATAAATGATGTTGGAAAAACTGGACTGCTACATGCAAAAGAATAAAACTGGACCATTGTATACAAAACTGGAGTCAAAATGAATGAGAGACTTGAACATAGGACCCAAAGCCATACTCCCAGGAGGGAACACACGCAGTCAGCTCTTTGACATGGAGTTGGTGACGATTTTTTAAAAATCTGACACCAAAAGCAAAAGCACCCAAAGCAAAATTAAACAATGGAACTATATGAAATTAAAGAGCTTCTGCACAGCACAGGAAACCTTGAACAAAATGAAAAGACAACTTACTGAGTGGGAGAAAATATTTGCAAATCATACATCTATTAAGGGGCTAATATGCAAAATATATAATGAACTCTGGATGCTGGGGTGGCTCAGTCAGTTAAACCTCTGCCTTCAGCTCAGGTCATGATCCCAGAGTCTCAGGATTGAGCCTGGCATCGGGCTCCCTGCTGGGCGGGAAGCCTGCTTCTCCCTCTCTCACTCCCCTGCTTGTGTTCCCTCTCTAGCTGTGTGTCTTTCTGTCAAATAAATAAATAAAATCTTTTTAAAAAAATGGGCAGAAGATCTGAAGAGACATTTTCTGTCTCTCCACCCAAGTTAGAGTATTTTATATTATTTTATCCTTTAAAAGATTTTATTTATTTATAGACTATTATTCAGCCAAAAAAAAGAGTGAAATCTTGCCATTTGAGACAACATGGTTGGGTCTCAAGAGCATTATACTAAGTGAAATAAGTCAAACAGAGAAAGACAAATACTGTATGATCTTATATGTACAATCTGAAAAAATAAATCAAGCTCACAGATACAGAGAAGAGTTTGGTGGTTGTCAGAAGTGGGGGTTAAAGGGGTGGGAAAATGGGTGGAGGGGGTCACAAAGAAAAAGAACTTAAAGTAAAAATAGCTTAGAAAATAGAAAGTATAATTGAATCATCTTCTTTGAATCCATGTTTACATATAGATGTTAAATACTTGAAAAACATTCTGGGGAGGGTCAAGATGGCGGAAGGCCAGGTGACCGCATTTCAGGGAGTTCCCTGAAGAGAGCTGAATTTCAACAAAAAAAACCACTACAAGACCACCGTGAACACCCATGAAACCAGCCTGAAATGTGATATTTCCCACTTCTGGACCGCCACGAGAGACAAAGAACATCGGCAAAAAGGTAGAAACAAATTGGAGGGTCTG
>PITA01000944.1:0-17087 GCA_004023965.1 Spilogale gracilis
CCTGTTGCAGCCCGTCACTGCCCGTCACTGCCCGTCACTGCCCGTCATTGCCTGTCACTGCCCGTCACTGCCTGCAGCATTTTCAGCATGAATCACAGTGAACAGCTGATTCTTGATATTTGAGGCAGAGGATAAAAAAGGAATGAACTCTAAAGTCTACTCCTATAAATCACATTTTTAAGCCATTAAGGTGGCATAAAATTAGTACTGTGTAAGTAGAATAGAGTAGTTAAACAATTGAAACTAGAATTTTGGTTTTCATGTTTTGTTTTGTTTTAAGATTTTGTTTATTTGAAAGATAGAGAGCACAAGCAGGGGGAGCAGCAGAGGGAGAGGGAAAAGCAGACTCCCCGCTGAGCTGGGAGCCCAATGCAGGGCTCCATCCCAGGACCCTGAGATCATGACCTGAGCCGAAGGCACAGGCTTAACCAACTGAGCCACCCAGGTGCCCCCAAACTGGAATTTTGATATGAGTTATGAGAGCAGCTTGGCCTGTGTTCAGAGCTACTGAATATGAGTCGTGAATGCAGATTCTTGAACCAGATTAGCTGCTGTCAAGTCTTGCTTCTGCCACTTAGCTTGTAAAAGTTATTTAACTTCTATAGACTTCAGTTTCCTCCTCTGGAAAATGGGGATAATAAAATGTCTACTTCCTAGGGTTATTGTGATAATTAAAGAATTTAACATTTGAAAAACATGTAGGATGGTCCCATGTACATAGTAAGTAACTACATGAGTGTTAAATATTATTGTCCAGGTAAGATAACTTTCAGTATTTGAAGGTAGGGAAGCAGATGAATAAGTTTTGAAATCCTGATATATAGCATGAATTTGCATGTAATATTTTCAACATCTAAATATATACTTTGTCCCAGTAAGCTTGGAAGAATAAATGGAAAGAAATAACAGTTTTAAAAGGAGCTCCAGGGGGCACCTGGGTGGCTCAGTCATTAGGCATCTGCCTTCAGCTCGGGTCATGATCCCAGAGTCCCGGGATTGAGCCCCCACATTGGGTTTCCTGCTCGGCAGGAAACCTGCTTCTCCCTCTCTCACTCCTCCTGCTTGTGTTCCCTCTCTTGCTGTGTTTCTCTCTGTCAAATAAATAAAATCTTTAAAAAAAGGAAAAAAGAAAAAGGAGCTCCAGACGCATGCATGACTGGGTGAATCAAGAGCGTAGAATTTTTTGTAACGTCTTCATCACTGTCATTCAAGAAGGTAACAACAGATCTAGTGATGTAATTACGTCACCTGCCTACGTCTAAGTTGACATGAAATAATAAGACAGCAAGCAGGTAGCTATCAACCCTTCTTGCCACGTAAAGTAAGGATCTGTTAAGGAATGGCAGGAAAGTATTTTAGAAAAAAAAAATTCTTTTTTCTTAAGGATACCCAGTCTCTCAGGCAACGAAGAGCCTACAAGATAACTCCTCCTCAGAGAAAGCCGTATCTAAAACCCCTTCTCATCCCAGGAGCAGTAGAGTCCCAGACGTCCTTGTTGGAAAGGTAATCACAGCAAATGCTTGCGAAAGGGAATCAGATACTGTGTTTGAACATTAGAAGAAAAGAAATGGGAAAACAAGGACTTTTTCCTGAATGAATACAGCGAAGGCAAAGAATACCACTTTTTTTTTTTCAGTTCAAATAAAAAAATAAATAACATTTAACGGAACTAATGAACCAACACTAATGGCATTTTGAAGTCCTACTTGTTAAGGTGTATGGTGTTTTGTCATGAATATACAAATAAAAAAAAAAAGGTTACCCCATCTACAAGCACAGGCAGCATCTATATGGTCTGGCTGATCAAATTTTATAGGTAGATCTTGAGTTATAGACTAAAAGTAGGACCCATGTCTTAAGGTGACTTTTCCATCACCTTCAGTTATCCAGGGGGATCTAATATAATATTTTTCATTTTGTTTTTATCCCAACTACAAAATTTACGATGAGAATAAAGGAGGAAAAAAATGCATGAAACAAGATATTGGGGAACTGTTTCTTATTTCCTTAGTATCTCTTATACTTGGTGGCTCCCTAGCAGGCACTGAGAATAGTTGACATTTTCCTTCTGGTGCACCCCGTACCTCTTTGTTTCTTACCACAGTAGCTGCACTAGTCTAGACCCCCTATCATCAACCTCCATACTGAATTATTGCAAATGCTCCTTTTTCCTATTTCAATCTATACAGTACTCTGCTCACAGACTTTGTCCACATGTCCACCAAAACGCTTCAGCAGTTTTCCATAGGGTTAGAGAGACTTCCTTAAATAATTGGCTCTCATCATCCTGACACCTCAACTTCACATTCAAGATCCTGCATCAATTGGTACTTCAATATACAATTTCTCATTGTCCTCAAATTATTGTCTCCACCTAATCAAGTGGGTTTCCTCCTGGCCTTCTGCCGATGTGCCAATGAAAGCCCCATCTCTGGCCTCCACTTGAGTGCACACCTTGCCTAGAACAACTGCTTTGCCCAGCCAGAGCAAGCACGTCTTTAGGTCTCTATACTTCCTAACTCTTGTGTGAAGATGGTTTGGAAAATTCTAGCCCATGTAAACTCGTCTTTTTCTGAATTCCCACAACATTTCTGGTAACAGATTATGGGAATATTGAAAAATATCCTACATAGGCTTCTTTAGGCCCATGAGAATAAAATATTCTCTATATTGTGAAATATGAGCAGTTCTTCCCAGGCTGTATCTACACAATGAACGTGAAAAGATGATTAGTTCAAACAACCAATGAATGAAAATATGTCTCCACAGCCAATCCAGACCTTTCAGAACAGGTCATCCAAGTAGACCAGAGGACTGACTTGAGCATAATGGAGAAGCAAAATAAAAGCACACCCTCATGTCTACCTGTATATACTTAACCACATCTCTGCAGGGTAGCTCCGCATGAGTATCTTTCTAGGATAATTTTGTCTCTCATGGGTCTTCTACTGCCACTCCTTCCCTCCCTTTCCCATTTTTCAACCATCATCCCTGCTTATCAAAGTATTTTTACTTTGATAATAATCCAAATAGTTCAGTGGTAAAAATCAAGCTTTATGTGTCTTATGGCCTATGACCTCCAACTTAGGAATACCTAAGAGATTTTGATAACAGAATTTTTTATGTTTATCTCATACATGGCAGACTTTTTATTTTTATTTTTTAATTTGAGATTGATTGATGGAGAGAAGCAGACAAAGCACATGGAGTAAACTCTCAGGGTTGCAGGGGAAATAGCATAGTAAGCATGACCTCCAGATGACAAAGAAGAAAATAAATAGTTTTGATTTAACTTACTCTGTAGTTATTGCTTCAGTATTGAATAAAGAAAGGAATTCTGAAATACAAACTCATATATATAATAGAAGGATTGTAGAGTTACAAATGAGTGGAACTATAATAGCTGTGAAATCTCGAGAATGTGATTTCTCTTCCAAATGCAAATATGTCAGAATACCATAGAGAAGACAGGGGAAACAGTGGTCATTTGACAAAGGATTTTAGTGGTACAGAGAAAGGACCTATGCCACTGGAGAGGCTGATGGTCTGTTTGGTCAACAGACTGAAGACTTAAATCCAAACCTTCCGATGGTTTTTCAAGATAAAATTTAACAAATGCAATCAAAAGGTGGTTTTTTTTTTTAAGATTTTATTTACTCATTTGAGAGAGAGGTAGCAAGAGAGAGCCAGAGCAGGGAGAGAGGGAGAAGCAGGTCCCCGCTGAGCAGAGAGCCCAATGCGGGGCTCGATCCCTGGACCCTGAGATCTTGACCTGAGCCAAAGGCAGACACTTAATCTACTGAGCCACCCAGGCATACCACCCCACAAAAAAAAAAATGTTTTAAGTTGTGCATGGCAAGAGTAGCTTGAGAATCTATGTGCTTGCTATATTAATTAAAGAGATGCACCTTAAATAAGATTAAATGTAGCTCCCTGTAAAATCAATTAAGTATCAGAAAATAATTTCTGAGTGAAAGATTCTGGAAAGCTCAGCTTTTAAGAAAAGCTAAGATACAGATTTTGAAGTTCAGCTAAGAGTAAGGAGCATAGTTTATGGAGTGTTTAAGGAAAATCGGAAGGACTCAAGTGTTTATTCTATCAGTCCATTGAACTGCAGGAGAAAACAGAAAAGCCAATTCATGTTATGTAAATTCTTGGAAACAAACAGTAGAAACCCTAATAAAAATACACTGAGGGCTGAATAGCATGCATGGCAGTAAGGGAAACCTGCATACAATTTGAAAGTTGGGTGTTTGGAAGATGAAAGGGAATGCAGAGCCTGTGGATAAAAAATCTATTGGAAAGACCCAGAAAGATGGGAGGGGGAAAAGCATTGCTGAATCCATCACAATCCTGAAACCTCACTGTGCCAAGTATTTACCTCATATTGGTCCATCTAAAACTTGTAAAAGTCAGCCATGGAATGTATTACAGAAATCTGACAAGGAAAAGTTATCCTAAGCTAAGTACAAATAAGGAGAAGGAGCACGGCAAACTTAAAAATGGTCATTATTTGTAATAAAAGACTTTTTGTTCACCATATTATATTGGTGAAATCTCTCCTTTGGGTAAGAATAATTTAGGGCAGTAGGCTCCTGGGTGGCTCAGTTGGTTGGGCAACTGCCTTCGGCTCAGGTCATGATCCCGGAGACCTGGGATCGAGCCCCACATCGGGCTCCCTGCTTGGCGGGAAGCCTGCTTCTCCCTCTCTCGCTCCCCCTGCTTGTGTTCCCTCTCTGGTTGTGTTTCTCTCTGTCAAATAAATAAAATCTTAAAAAAAAAAAAAGAAGAATTTAGGGCAGGATAAATGGCAGTAGACTTGAAACTGGGCATTGAACAGAAATCCTTGCTGGAAGTCTCTAAGGGTGAAACCACGGTATAATAAGAATTGATGTCCTCTTGGAGAGTGAATATTTTTAAAAAACCTGTCACTTGGTTACACAATGTGAGGAAACAAATGATGATAAAATACAGGTATTGGAAAGCAGGGTCAATAATCAGCAGGAAATCCATACACTATTTGAAAATATCCTAAAGCAAACCCAGGAAGCAAAAAGTGTGTGGTATGAAGCAAAAAGATAGACCGTGCACTTCCTTGCCTCTCCCACCTCCCACTCCCATCTCCCCCCTTCCTCCCTCTGCCTCCCTGTGTCTCATTTCTCAACTACCCATTGCAGGCACTTCTTCCCCAACCTTCAACATGCAGAAACTCACAGATAGTACAACATTCAGCAAACAGTAAGCTAGCTTTGTCAAAAATACATCTTTTCGAAGACAGTAATTTTTCTCTAAATGAGAACCCCAAACCCATGTATTGTGGCAGGTTAGAGATGAACTAGAAATCTAGAAAACTAAAAATAACTCAAGACATATTAGTATCATCCCAAGCTCTCAGGCTGAACATCTTGGAATTATTTTTTATTCTTTTCTCCTCTAGTCCCTCGCTCTCCTCTTTAGTCTAATTGCCCCAAATGGAGATGGTAAGAACTGCAACTTTGGGAGCACTCCCTACGAACCATGATGAATATATTTTCTTGAATCCTGCAAACATCAAGTAAGGTCGATGGCACAGCCCTCATTATAGGTTGGAAGACTGCCAGAGATCTACCTAAGGGCCTGTAGCTAGCAAGTGCTAAGAATCATCTGAACCCATTTTCATTATAACCCATTTTCTCCCACAAGATGGCCTCATCCTCCTTGCATACTCTTACTTCCAGAGCTTTGAGACTTTTAGACTCATCTCCCTTCAACCCAACTTTCACAGGTCGTTCCAAGATAATTTCCCCCGATGAAGCTTTTTGATCACATATCTGTTGTGAAATCTGTTTTATCTGTATTTTCTGAACAATACTGCAGTGGATGGGAAGGAGGTCCAAAGGAAGGCAATTAACAAAATCAAGAAAAAAGAGAGAGAACCGCGTTATGGTAACAGACTAACTGCAATAGGACTATGGGAAGTCAAGACCAAGACCAGATATGCTAGCCACCAACTATGTCAGAAGGCCAAAAGAGTGAACTCAGATGAAGGCAGCAAGTCAGAAAAATCCACGCAGCTGAAAGAAGTGTTGAGTGGTGAACTCTGAAATGTCTAAAAGGAAGAGCAGTTTAAAGGGGTGAATATAGACTTCTGGAAAATGCTACTTTGGGATATACTAAATACAAAACGTGTAAATGACTTTAAGATGGTTTTGGATAAACTTACAGACAATAGTCTGTACATGAAGGAAACTTCTGATATTGGGATTACACTTTCATTCTTGTGAGGCTAATATCACTGATGATTATTCTTCCTTTTTTAAAAGGGTACTTTAAAAGGATATGGCAATGGTTAGAGATAAAATCATAGACAGGATGATTAAGCATCTCACTATATAGGGAAAGGCCACGTCACTCCATTCCAGCTCTGACTCCTCAGTAACTTGGTCCATTTGTACGTTTGTCCTAAGCTTGATGCTCAGTCTCTGCAAAATGGGGGAAACAATACTTCTCCCTCAGAACATGATTGTGAAAATGAAGAAAGATATCTATACATTTGGCACCATACCTAGGACATAGTAAGTCTGAAGAATGGTTAGAAATCTAAGCCTCTTCCCTATAATTTCGAAATAAGGAAGAAAACAAGCAAATAGGAAAGGAAGAAGGAAGGAAGAGAGGGAGGAACAAGCAATATGAGGGAAAGAAGCAATTTTTTAAAATAGAAATAAGTTGGGCTATTTCAAAGGAAAACTCTGCAGCCATGTCAAACATGCTGAACATTAAAATTGCTCAGTTAGCACAGCAGCACATGTGAAAAATTAAATTAGAAATGAGTGAAACAGATAGTAACCAAATAATCTGACAAGTTAATGAATCTTTAAGCAACCGTTGGCAAGGAAGAAAAGACAACAAAGTCAAAATTATGTGCCGCTGGAGCTTCCCCCCCCAGATAATCTCAGGTGGCACTGGGCAGCCTCAGAGCCCACAACGCAGTAAGCTCAAGTTCACAGGGCTCGGCTGGGAGGCTGCCATCCTGGAGGGAGAGAGAAAGACGGCCAGCCATTAAGCCTAAAAGGACGTCCGAGAAAGGACACAGAACTGGGCTTGGGTGGCAGGACTTCCCCAGCTCATAAAGGTTTGATGGACTGATAGTGTAAATAATTTACTCAAAACCTAACTTTAGAAAGGAGAGTGAAAATAACAATAATAAATAAGAGAAAAGCAGATACTATGAAGTCCATTACACCTCTGGCCTGACCTCTGACCAGCTCTCCAAAAGCACCCAGAGAGTTAATTTAGCAAATTTCAGTGGAAACTTTAACTGCTTCATGGTCAATAAGGCTATGAAGTTGTTCCCTGTGGCGTCTCTGAAAGACAACTGTGGAAAACCAGTAAAGCTTGAGACATTTATTTCCAGCCATTTCCTTTGCCTGCCTGCAATTCCCCTTCATGTCATCAATCTCTTGATATACTCTTAAAAAATCATTATCCCCTTCTTCTGACCTGGAGGGATTCTTTCTTCCTCTTTCTGACTTGGAGCAGCAGCCACACTTTGGTGTTAAATCAGACAACTTGATAACAGCTCAGAACTGCAATCTGTGTGAAGGGAGAAAAATACTTCTTCCCTCCAATTCCCGTCTTAAGTTCCACATAGTAAAGTGTTCGGATGCTATCCTGTGAATAGTTGAATCAGTGATGCGGGAGGGCTGGTGCTCGGGGCCCAGAAGCCGGAAACATGGATTTGTGACATCAGCTCCCTTAGAGCCGTTAGTTGTCCGAGACTCTTGGCCTTTTATGTTTTTTTTAAGGAAGGAATGAAAGTGTATGCTCAGATGTGAGAGGGTTAGCCTAAAAAAAACGATAGGTTATCTTTAAAAGCGTTCAACATTTTTCATAGGAAAAGATGTCCCAAACAGAAAACTTTATTTTTAGAAAACCATGAAGCTTTGCTTTATGATCTAGTTTTTACTAGGAAGTTCTGTCACTTACAGAGAGTTATTATGTAATTTGTGTCGATAAGTTTAAAAGTCTTTGGGCCCAAGAAGCCAGAATATCTCTCCCACTGAAGTTCAAAATCCAGCAAAGTGCTATGAATAAGGACTTTAATACCTTGCAAGGATTTTATTTGCTTATTAGCAAATAAAGAACACTGTAGATTCTTACCCCAAGAACAAGATCATGTAGCAAGCAATCATTTTAAAAACCAAAGGGAAGACTAGAATAACCTTCAATAAGCCAAATGGTTTCCAGGTAAAGTATTGTCATGAATTAAGAAGACATTTATCCATTGTTGGATATGATTTTAAATCGTGCTAGTGTCTCTGGTTGGGTAGAGTACAAAGAACAATATGTCATTTTCTTTTACTCTGAGAGACCAACCTCTAGAATATCACCCCCATTACGTGAATAATTACAAGAGAAAGAGTTATATCAATACTTGAACCACGGTAGTCCTTTGACTTCTTTTTAAAGAAAAAAATTGAGATAAGCCTTTTATTTTGATAGTTGTCTTTAGCAGAAAGCAATAAATTCAGTAAACAAAATTAATTACCATTTAATTACACAGCTAGGTGGTAGCTTATTCATGTTTTGTTTCTATTACTTTCATCTGATGTCTGGAAAGTTTTCTCACAGGATGTAAGATTTGAATGAGTAGAAGAGTGATAAGGATGTGTTCCTGGCACCACAGAGAACTTGGGAAGAGTGAGAAGAATGAAACAATAGGAAGGGACGTGGGTTTGAAAGCAGATTCAAAGACCCTCTTCAAATTTCTCAACCTTGCTGCCTGTAGCAACCTCTGGAAGGCTTCCATTTATTTAAGATTTTCGATTTATTTATTAGAGAGAGAAAGATTGAGCGAGCGAGCGAGAGAGAGCATGAATGGGAGAAAAGAGGGGGAAGCAGACTCTCCGCTGAGCGGGGAGACTGATGAGAAGGTGGGCTGGATCTCAGGATCCTGGGATCGTGACCCGAGCCAAAGTCAGACACTTAACGGACTGAGCCACCCAGACGCCCCTCTAGGAGACTTCTAAAGGATAATGATGATGCTTTCGCTCTAGTCTCAATGGTTCTGATTTCATTGGTCAGGCTTGGGGCTGGAGCACAGGTATTTATAATAGGCTCTCCACATTCTTTCAATGTGTAACCAGGGCTGGGTGGTTGGAACCGGCCAACACTGCAGGGGTGGTACCTGCACCCTAGGGGCTCCTGAGACATCTTCACACGGTCCGTGAAGTCAGAATGCTTGTTATAATAATACTAAGGCATCATTTGCCTTTTTCACTGTGTTGACACTCGCAGGGGCGGTATATAGACAATGATGGGTAAAAAAGTAGGCATGTTGTCATGAAGCAAGACAGGGGCACTGACCCATAATAATCCTCATCATATCTTTTACCATCTGACATTGTGCTTAAAAAAATACCACTTAGATTAAGAATGGCCTCGCTGAAGCAGGAAATAATATTAATTTTATGAAATGTCAAACCTTGACTATATATCTTTTTAATACTCTGTGTGACAAAATGGGAGTTATATATAAATTCTGTCTGCTGTATCCTAAAGGACAATGTTATCTGGAGGAAAAAGACTTGTGTGATTGAGGTGTGAGCTAAAATTAACCAATGTTTTTGTGAAACAGGAATTTTATTCAAAAGAGTGACTAACAGGCAAACTATGGTTATAATAAGGATTTGCGTATTTGGTAGGCATTTTATTGGAAACAGATGAAGTAAGCCCAAAGCTCCAAAGGAAAACAACTGCCAGTCTGTATTATCCATGATCAAGTCTGAGTTTTCATGGGCAAATTAAATTTTGGAATACTTACATCCACAACTGTGAGACTTAATGACTTCCCACTACTTAAAGATTTCTGTTACAAGATCAGTATCTACAATAATAAATGTATTTCTTGGTATTGTATAATAAAACCACCAATATTTGTAAGAGCTGCATAAATCAGTGACACATATTTTCCAAATGACTAGTGCATAATACAATCTTAGGAGTGGGTGAACGACTCATACTTGCATAGCAGAAACCAACGCTTTCAATGTAACAGAGTAAAAGAAGTTCATTGCTAGGATGTTGCATACCATATCATGAACTATCAAAAGAAGTTCAATTGAAAAAAAAAAAAAGAAGAAGAAGTTCAGTTTCTACATTACATATAGCCTTAAAGAAATTACCACTTGTCAAGATTTGGGATCATATCAAAGAACACAATCCAACATTTTCTGAAAAGGCAATTAAAATACTCTTCCCTTTTCCAACTGCATAACTGTGTGAGGGCCAACCTTTATTTTAGGACTTCAATTACAAGAACATATTGTTATAGTGAATGGAGACACGAAAATGAAAATCCAGCCCTCTTCCTTCAAGCCAGGCATTAAAGAGATCTGCAAAAATGCAAAGCACTATCCCTTGTCTCACTGAATCTGCTTGGAAAACTAGTTATTTTTCACAAAAATATTTCATGGTGATCCATTATGAGTTTGTTATTTTTAAATTAAGAAATAGATTTTTTTAAATGGCTCCATCCTAGGTTTTAACATGATAAAGATCAACAGATGATAAGACACATCCAAATAGCGGTTCTCAGTTTTTTTAAGAGCAAGTAGGGGTCCCAGGACCAAAACATTTCAGAACTGTTGTCCCAAATCAGTGGTGCGGGTAACAGAGCCTGCTCAGAAGAAGGCTGTCTGGGCAGCTATGAGGGAGCAGAGATGGAATTTGATACCAGAGCCCAAGGGGAACCAAGAAAGGTTTGTGGGACCACATGACCTGGCCAAGGGGAGCAAACACAGAGAGAGACACGGTCTTGTAGAGAATGATGGAGGGCAAGCAGAAGAAGGCTGAGAGCTGACACAGAGATGAGATTTGATTCTGATCTTCAGAAAGGAAGATGCAAATATTCTGGAGAGGAAATTATTCTGATTTTTAAGGCGGGAATGAGCATTTACTCTAGGAGGTTGTCTTTGGGGGACTACTACAATGCATATGCCCCAGAGCAGCCAAAGGGTGGGGAGGGAGCTAGGCCTTGAGGAGAACCATTAGAAATTAAACTGTGAGGCATCTGAGTGGCTCAGTCAGTTGAGGGTCGGCCTTTGGCTCAGATCATGATTCTGGGGTCCTGGGACCGAGTTCCGCATTGAGGTCCCTGCTCAGCAGGGAGCCTGTGTCACCCTCTCTCTGCTGTCTCTCTCATTCACATGAAAAAAAAATCTTAACAAAATACTTAAAAAAAAAAAAAAAAAGAATTCAACTCTGCTTTTCTCTGGTAAGGTTGTCTCTTGCTCCCAAATTCTCTGTGGTAACTTAGCTAATGATCTCGTATTTAGTGTTTTATACACCATGTGAGGATCTCTGAATATATCCTTTTAGTTCTGTTGATCACCTCAGTCATGAATGCGTCATACAATGTACATTTCCAGGTTTGACATCAGGAAGAGTGAAAGAGAGTGAGAGCGACAGAGTGTGAGAAAGAGACAAATCCACCAGGGATCTCTCAAGTGGAGTGAGGGGCCATAAAAGAAGGTTTCTCTCCTCTTGGAGAGTCTGAGAACATGAAACCATGCTCAGGGAAGGGCACAGGATTAAACTCATGAGCTAAAGGTTGTAGAGAATGAGACAGTTTCAATTTCTGGGATAGGATCTGTTTCTCAGAAAGTCGAGGTGTTTCCTTTGTTCTGTGATACTTCAGAAGGTTTGATAGAACGCATTTATGAGACATGACTGGCATGCTGCTCTTGCTTAACCATACTTCTTATGAAGAGCTACTTGGAAATCAAATTGCCACGTTACCTTTGCATTATAAGTTATGCCTGGAGTAGGGTCCTTCGAAATAGATTGGTCAGGGTAAGCTGGTCACAGAAGAGCAATAAGCAACTGGATGATGTTGCCACTGAGGTTTTGCTTTCGTGGAGAGAATGCCAAAGCAAGTTATCAGAGGCTACCTGTGAAAAATAAGAAAGCCTGTTGAGACCAAGCAGGGTATGAAGGAAACCCAAAACCTCTCTCCCAGACAAAATGTTTCTTTATTCAGACTTAGTGTTCATGTTGTCCAGGTACAGCTGCTGAGTTCCATCTCAGAACTAAGGTGACATTTCCCTGACTACTCATCTTTCACCTTGCTTCTGACCCCTTTGTGTTCATCAGGTTCACACCCAGGAGCCTTGTGCTAGAGCGGCATGTCCTCTGAAGTGCACAAGCTGACATGTGTGAGCGTGAGGGAAGGGGCACACTCTCCATTTCCAGAGGGATGGATAAAAAATTCGATATTCAAGAAATTTACTAAATGACATGGATTTCTTAATATTACGTTCATGCTGTGGTCCTATGTGGGGGAAAATAATTTTAAATCGGCCTCAGATAGATGTGCCCAGAAATCTTCTTGGAAGTATATCAAGACCAACGAAGTCAATACTAGTGCATAACATACTTTTCTGAGAAAGTCAATTGCTGAGGTAATTATCATGCACCCAGAGAGCTACTAACACTTTCACTTGGTTATATAATTTGATGTTTAATTATTTAATTTACCAGTGGTTTCAAATATCTGAATTAACAGCCTTTATAATGGAATAATAAGACTTTATGAGATGATCAAAATAAAGATTTCTTTTCCAACTTATTGATGGAAGAATTTCTCTGATTATCGGTTAAGGTTCCTCGGCACAGTTGAAGAATACTGGTAATTCACTGGGCCTGAAGAAGAAGCTCTCTGGAGGAGATATATAAAGATTAAGATCTCACCTGTTCATTGCAGGTAGGTAGCCTAATGGGGCTAAGGAAGCCTATGGATGTTCTCTTTTAATTCTCTTGGGTGACCTCTGGAAGGAGGTAATTAGATGAGAATGGGCGTGTAGAAAGAGGTGGGGATTTGGTGTCTGAGGAGAGGAGATACGAAATAATGTCAAAGACAGTCACCAGAGGGGCACCTGGGTGGCTCAGAGGGTTAAGCCTTTGCCTTCGGCTCAGGTCATGATCCCAGGCTCCTGGGATTGAGTCCCACGTCGGGCTCTCTGCTCAGTGGGGAGCCTGCTTCGTTCTCTTTCTCTGCCTGCCTCTCTGCATATTTGTGATCTCTTTCTGTGTCAAATAAAATAAAATAAACTCTTAAAAAAAAAAAAAAAGACAGTCACCAGAGAATGGATCATGGCTGCTGGGAGGCACCCTGAGTTGATACCAGTCAATGTAGATTTTAAGAGAGGCCTGCAGTTGTGGTTGAAATTCGATCACAAGAGGATTCAAAGATGCTGGTGCACGAGAGAACTTGATGTAACCAAGGTTACGGGGTTAACCAAGCAGCTGGATGGATTGTTAGGGTTGACCATGAACTTAATTCACAAAAAAGAACAGTATGGGAACAGGGGGTGGGTGAAGAGTGTTGAGGTGGTAGGTTCATTTCATTTTAGGTCCTGCTTTGCTAAAAACATTGTGGGAATCAAGGAACAGAAGGGATTCATCTAGACAAACAGGGAGTCTTGGGATTTTTCTTAATGTGCCATGGTCTTTGCTGTCTTAAGATGGACTTGGCTAAAGACTAGATATGTATTGTGTAAATTAAGTCCTTCTTTTTTTTTATTTTGATTATTTATGATAATTATATCTTTCCATACCAAGTTTATTAAAATGATGGGGCATACTTTAAAATCTTGTTTGATACTTTTATTTCTCAATATTGAAAATCTTTGTTCCATCTGGAATTTGCTTTGGCATGAGGTGTAAAAAAGGGGTTCAGGATTTTTCATCCAAGTGGATAATTCCTCCCTTAGTTCTCCTTTTTTTCCATTCAAAGACATCCTAACTCTTTTTACAAGTGAATAAAATGGCATATATTTTGAGAAAAGGAGGAAAGTGTTTGGACCTTTTATTATGTAGTCAGAAACGTCCAAAGTTAATGTAGCATATTTTATTACTGAGTGCTTATGAATAAAACTGTAAAATGCAACCGAAGAAAAAAATGTAAATTTGATCAGAGAGACACAACAAATACCAAGTTCTTAGGAAATCTCTAAATTATAGAAGTGTTAATTATTTCTAATTAACTTACTTAATTAACCTGGTTAATTAACCTAGGATGTCAATGTGACACAGTTGAAATTCTAAAGGCTTTTCTGAGAAAAAAATTAAAATAATTCTATTTGGAAGAACCAAAATATCATAACTTTAAGAGATTTAGATTTTTCATTAAGAAATATTTAATACACTTCCTATAAAGACAAGATTTTTTTAGAACTAAAAAACTGAATCTAAAGTTGGGAGAATAAAAATGTGTCAATGTTAAAATAATTACCATTTTTATATTAAAGCATGAACAAACACTGACATCAGAAGAATAGATTAAAGTTTAGAAATATGCCAAAATACATAGAAAAGTCTTATGAAGTAACAGTGGCATTGCACTTAGGGAAAAGAAGAATAACAAGTAAATGTTAACTATTACAGATCATCATAGAAACTGAGCTATATATGAATAGATTACAAACTGATAAACTATTGATATAAGTAATAAAATAATATTATTATAAATCATCTAAAAGGTCAAAGATTTTCTAATTATGACATAAAACAAAGGTCATATAATTAAAAAGTGTTCCATTTAAATATATTAAAGCTAAAAATGCCTGAATGTGCAAAAGTATTATATACAATGACAAGACACTTCAAATTGGAGTTTTTTCCAAAGCTATAATAACACTACAAAGTAATTAAGCTGACATAAAGAGTGCTCTTAAATCAAAAGGAAATGCAAAGAAAAGGATAGAAATGGATAGTAAAAAGTCACCTAAAGTAAAATATAAATTTTAAAAATGAAACTAAGCTGAGCACTACAGATCATATGAAAAATGCAAATTGAAATTCAATTCATCTTCTATCAGATTGGAAAAGACCAAACTGTATGAAAACCTACAACTTTTGTGACAATGCAAGAAAAGTTGTCATTTTATTTTTGCTGGTAAAAGGGTAAACTGGTATAAATTTGAAACAAGGCTATATTGCAATATCTAGGTTAAGAATACACATACCTTGATCTAACAATTCTACTTAAAGAAATTTATCTTACATTTATTATCACTTTTGCTGGTATAAAAGGTGACTAACTGCAGCCTTCATATATATTAATAAGGGAACGATACAAACCTCTACCACAGAATATTATATGGTTGCATAAAAATGAGGGAGCAGAATAATATATGTATATTGGCCTATAGATTTACAACATACCTTTAAAGGATATACACACAAGACATACACACATGTCCCCAGTACATACTAATTGTCTCTGGGAAAGGGAATGGTTGTATGGAAATCAGTCAGTGAAGACTTCCAACTCTACATTCTTTTGTATTTTGGAATTTTGAACTACATATCTATATTACATATTTATTTATGTATGTACATATTTATTTATTTTAAAAGATTAATCTATTTACTTGAGAGAAAGAGCACATGACTTAAGGGAGGCGGAGGGAGAGAATCTCAAGCAGACTCCCTACTAAGCGCAGAATGCAACATGGAAACATGGGGCCTAATCCCATGTCCTGTGAGATCATCACCTGAGCCGAAATCAAGAGTAGGACACAGACTGAACTACCCAGGCACCCCTCTAGTTATTAAAATATGTAATATATTTGGGGTGCCTGGGTAGCTCAGCTGCTTAAACACCTGACACATGATCTCAGGGTTGTAATATTAAGCTCCGCAGTAGGCTCTGGGCTCAGCACAGGGTCTGCTCAAGATTCCCTGTCTCCCTCTACCTCTGTTCCTCACCCACCTCACGCTTTCTCTCTCTCTCTTTCAATCTCTCTTAAATAAATAAATAAATAAATAAATAAATAAATAAATAAATAAATAAAAACAGAGAAGGAGGTAAGAGAAGAAATCTCTTTGATGAAGATCTATGTTCAATACCACTCTCAGATTTTGTCTGAAAATGTCTTGAATTTTGTTCCCATTCTTGGAAGTTAATTTTATTAGGCACACAATTGCTAATTGATAGTTATTTCCCATCAGAACTTAGAGGAGTTATTTACACTGGTTTCTGGCTTCAGTGGGTGCTGTTGAGAGTCAACCCTGCAAATTAATTTCCTGTTTTTGTACGGAGTCTGTTTTGTCTGAATGCTTTCCACATCTCTCTATCTTTGTGTCATTAATTGTCCAAATAATGTGTGTATATATGAGTTTATTATTTATTTATTCTGCCTGGACTTCACTGTGCTTCTAAATCTAATGGTTCATGTCTTTCAACATATACTTGAAATTCTCATCACTTTTCAAAATATTTCTTCTCTGTCCTTTTCTCTCTCTATATATATATACTGCTTTATTTTATCAATTGACAAAATACTAAGTTTAACCTTTTTCATATCTAGGCATTTCTAAATGGGATTGCAGATTGTTATCAACAGCATGCTATAGTATATTTCTCAATGTATTTCATGTTTTGTCTACCTTGAATGGCTCAAACTTCATTTCTTATTTTCCATATATTGTGGGCATAATGTATGTCTGTGCTACACTTTGAGTGATTTCTTGTAATGGGTCTTCCTGTTTATCATTCCCCTCCTTCAGCCCTATCTATCATGCTGGTGAGTTTATACATTACATTTTACATTTTATTGATTATATTTTCACTTCTACCAATTTTGTCCCTAGGTCAGCCTTTGAATCCAGTTAGCCAGGTGAAAAATTAAAAATCTCAAAAATTCCTCAGGCTTTTGGGATCTGATTAATCCCTCTGCCTTCTCTACTCATTCTGAATTTGGTCATTGAAATCTCCCTGGGTTTTTGTAAACTCAGAAAATCACTTAAAAATATGTTTCTTCGACAAACAGATACATGAAAAAATGTTCAGCATCACTAGCTATCAGGGAAATTCAAATCAAAACCACACTGAGATACCATCTTACACCAGTCAGAATGACCAAAATTAACAAGTCAGCAAACAACAAGTGTTGGAGAGGCTGCAGAGAAAGGGGAACCCTCTTACACTGTTGGTGGGAATGTAAACTGGTGCAGCCGCTTTGGAAAACAGTGTGGAGATTCTTTAAAAAATTAAAAATAGAGCTATCCTATGATCTTGCAATTACACTACTGGGCATTTACCT